>MU182319.1:160051-180982 GCA_016904865.1 Pissodes strobi
AAAAAAAACGTTTTATATTTATATTAGTTATATAAAAATTACTTTCACTTTCTGATTAATATTTTTAAATTTTTACATGTGAGACCCAGCCTTAGTTGCTTTATACGACGAGCCACCACTGATTAGCTTCTGTAATTAGCAAAGAGGTGAATTTCCTCCTTTGATTCTGCATACTCTCTTGACTAGTTGGAAATTCTAAATTATTTACTAAGATCATTGAAAGGGCCTGTTTACAATAATAATGTTGTTGCCGTCTTGAATTCCGCAAGCAATAATCCTTTTACTACTTTACTTAAATATTTGTATACAATTTTAGATTAATCCATGCCATGGAGAGAATAGACAAGTTCAATGAGGAAGAGGCGGCCTTCAATTTCGAGCTGTCCCAGTATCCGCTTCGCAAGCAGATTCACGAGAAACTAGCTCCATATAAAAAACTTTACGATAACTCCACCGACTTTATCAACAAACACGAACTTTGGATGAAATCCAGGGTCGGATCTTATGATCCAGAGGAAATTGAGACTGACGTTGGAACTTATTACAGGAACATTTACAAGTTGGAAAAAGTATTCACGGAGAAGCCTGCCACTCTTAATTTGGCGACTACGGTATGAAATATTGGGGGACCTTACATGTTAGGATTTCACTGTCAAGTACACTGGGCGTTTTAGTATATATTTTATTTTTATTAATAATTTATTTTTAACCAGCTTAATGAAGTTTGATACCGGAAACAACTTCTATGCAACAGTTAAAGATACTCAGTTTTCCTGTAGCCTGAACATGTGTTGACCTTCCTTCCAACACGTATAAAATATATATTAAAAGATTTACTTTTCCCAGGATTTTTTAAAGGCATTTGATACGATTAGTTAGGCTTATTTCTGATTATTTTGCAAATTACTTATCCAGTGTTGTTGGCGAAAGGAACTTGGATTATAGTATAGTTTCTTGTGTTTTGTGGCTAACAGTACTGTGAAAATATGCAATATTATTTCGAAATGTCTGGGTGTCCACCTCTTTCTATCAATCATATGAGCTCCGCTAATGTTTAAAGTCGAGCGAAACGAGCGTAACCCATCTGCCGACCATGCCAAGTTTAACCATGTGGACAACACTTTCATCCAAATTTTGGAGCTCGACCACAAGGAAAAGTTTTTACTGACTTGAGTTTAGCCAGTTTAAAAGTTTCATAGGGATTCAGATCAATCGCTTGCCACTTGCCACTTGAACTATACCATTTCAAAATTTGCTTTCGATAGCCATCATTCGCTTGTAAGCGATATTTTTTTAACGCATCGTTATCTAAGCCATTAGCAAGGAAAGTTTGGGCCCGCCGCCCCTTGGATGCTTATCTCAAATTCTGACGTCATCGAGTTGTGCTCACCTGTAAATGCGTACGCATCTGTCAAAAGATTTGGCATTTCCACCTATTATCTGTCGACAACGTAAACTACGTCATTTTCAAGGTGAATTTGGGTGTATCTGTCATTCTGAATTTGTCCTCAGTTATTTTTCAGCCACGTAGGCTGCGTCATAGTGTGGTCATATTCAATCTGGTACATCCGTCTTATGTATTCGCGAACTGATCTAACACCGGCTTCGGTCATCTCCGGATCATCTAACGTAAGACCTGTAAGATTTCAATGTCTTATTTTTACCTAAAATTATATTATCTAATTAACAAAAATCCTAGAGCCATGCGAAGATCGAATCCACAATCTCGCGACTGCTGGATAAACCTAATAACCCTTAGCGTTAAATAATCATTTGGCTGGGACTAATCACACATGTATTCATTGCTAACCAATGCTCTTTAGGAACGAATTTAAATTTAAAAAAAAAATGAGTAGGTCACGACCTCGGGCCGACGTCAACAAAGTCATCCTGACATATACGGGGTGACAACTATTAAATTGATCGCAACTGGTATCTTTTAATTGGTAATTTCTACGAAATTGATTAAATTAGAGAAAATCTGATATTTGATAGCTTTTATAAAATCCAGTAACTACGTAGCGAAATTGATACTGATTCATGAGATGATTGCAGCTAAACCATATGAAAACAGCATGTTTTATTTAAAAAAAAGCGGGTTGTACTCTGGGAGTGCCGGCAGAAGTGAAAACTTCAACATTAACGTTGTGCATTTCTGAATATTTTGGTATTGTTAGGGTATAATTTCACACGAATTGCTTTATTTATTGGTATAAAAGTACTATCATTTATGTGGTAAAATACAATATTCATTTATTGCGCTATCGTACACAAACATGATAATTTATATTACATAAAAAATTTAACACTTCAGAACTATTACAATTATTTTACATTAAAAAGTTTACCTCTCAGAAAAATCAACTTTCATCGATAATCTCAACGACTCTTTCACCATCATCATCGCCAATCTCTAAAACTGATACAATAGGTTTATGGTAGCTGAAGTAAGAAACGAACAACTTTGATTCGAATCTATTTAGATGTCTAATAAAGACCCCATCAATAGTAGTTTTGTATTTCGTTGTGCTAAGATTGCGATCATTTGACATCATTAAACCGAATTCAGTATTTAAAAATTCAATTAATAGTTGATTTTTATCGTCTACAAAGTTTATGTTGAAATCTCCACTCAAAATCATCAAATATTTTCCCCTTTTTTTTGAAGCAATGCAGATGCGTCATGAGAATAAATGAATACATTTTCATACAAGACGTCTCGTATAGCACACAATGACTTATCTGGAGAAATGTAAACGGCAACCATAATAATGACCTGATTATCACCAGAGTGGCAACGACTTATACACATATCGCCGATATCAGAAACAGTAGTATTAAACATGCTGGTGTATTTCGCATGCACATCCATATAATTTGTGCAATAATGAATTGTGTTCATATTTTGATAAATAGCTACTGCTCCCGCTAGGCGATTATTTCTTCTGAAACTCGTAATAAAGTTGAAATTCAAAACGTCAATTATTTCATCGTTACCCATATGAGTTTCTGATAAAATTAACACATTCATCTTTTTAACAAGAGCGTCAATTGCTAGATCATCTACATGCGCACGTAAACTTTGACAATTGAATGATAAAATAGACAATCGATTATTCTTAGATATAAAATCAAGAAGTGTTTTGGTGATGGTTTGGAACGGATTTTCATGTGATCGTTTCAATTCAATTGATAAATCTTCTCGATGAATTGTTGATCTCTTTTGATTTTTTGTTGCGTTTGAATCTTCCACCTGTGCGTTTCCTACTCTGTCATGATAAAATTTCCAGCTCGCCCTTGCGTTTTCTTCAGTGACTAAGAACAAACCTTCTACAACGTGTCCAAGAGAAGGAGGGCCAGTACAGGGATCTCAGAAACCATAAGAGATAAAAAGTCGGTTAAATGGAAAGAAAGTTGCGACTTCTGGTGCTGTATAATATGCCGCTTTGAAAACTAAAAAATTCCGATTGGTTCCGAAGATATCCGTAAAAATCCGAATTTTAGCAAAATGGTTTTTATTTTTTGCTGAGTTTATTTCAAGAGGTTTTTTAAAATAAATGACACTTTCTCATAGGCCTTTTATCCCCTCTATAAGATGGCGTTATTAAATTAAAAATCCGACGTTTCGTTCTCGGGTCACCATCATCAACTTTATTTTTTTAAATACGGCCCTGGTTATTTGAAATCGAATTGTGGAAGTGCTTTTAATTCCAAATTCAACGGTGTATCACAAGTTGTTATTTAATTATGTGTTAGACCTTTATTAAGCGTTATTAAATGTTTTTGTGCCTATTGCTTTGTAATTATTACGCGCAGCTATTTCAATTTATTTAAAAAAAAACTACGGCCTATTTTATTTTTTATTTCTTATGAGTTAAAATCAATAATTAAACAACAATAATAAACAACATCCACAAACAACAACAATACACAACATCAGTAAACAATACGTTATAACAATAAAACGCAAATTAAATAAATAAATAGACCAATTATTATTATATTTTTTTTATTATTATTTTATAATATAACATAAAGTTGAAGCTACATCGGTAAGAGATGTTCAAAAAGACTTCCATCATTTTCTAAACATAAATAGCATCTAATTACTGTTGCTTCTAACACATTATTGAGCAAAAGCCTCGAGCACCAATCTTCGAAGTTCTTCTTCAGTTTCGAAGTTGTTTTTATAAACATAATTTTCGACATACCTCCAAAGAAAGAAATCTAAGGGAGTAATGTCGGGTGAACGTGCTGGCCATGGTGTTCTGAAATATGTGCTGATAAGTCTTCTTGGGAATCTAGTTGAAAGATATTCACTAACTCTGGCATTATGGGGCAGGTGCACCATCCTGTTGAAACCAATGGTTTCGAATTTCTGCAAGAGGCAAATTAGGTATCTAATGCATCCTCTGAATCATTTTGGAGTGAATTGAGATAACGCTCAGAGTTTAAATTATGGTGGTAAATAAAAGGGTCTAAAATTCTTCTTCTCACAATGCCAGCCCACATATTGATTCCAAAACGCACCTGGTGTCGTACTTCTTTTACTACACGAGGATTTTCTGTGGCCCAGTAAGGATGGTTTCTTTTATTAAAAATACCATTTTTAGTTACCATGCTTTCATCAGAACAAATAATCTGGTAAGGAAAATCTCTGTTGTCGTAACATTTCCTCGTGTACCACGCGCAAAATATTCGACGTATTTCTGCATCACCGGGTCTAAGTCCTTGACAAAGCCTGTATTTATATGGATGCCACTTGTGCTTCTTTAAAATAAATTGTGTTGAATTGTGTTGTGGATTTGGCCACGCCTACGTTTTCTTTAATTTTCCGTGTTGATATACCGGGGTTTTCAATAACAGCTAATAATACGTTGTTTACTTTCTCTTTATTACTTGGTTTTTATCGGGAAGGTACAGGTTTTTTGAAGGCACCGTATTCTTTCAAATTGGTTGCTAGCTTACTAAATGTTCTTTTATTTGGCTGCCATCTTTCCGGGTATTTATTTAAAAACATCCGCTCCGCTTCATTACAGTTTCGATAACTTAAAATGAAACAAGCTAGCATATAAAATTTTTCTTCATTTCAAAACATTGCCATTTTGTATACAAAAAGCAAAAAAATTAAAATACAGTAAAATAATTTAATTGTAAATGTCAAAGCTTATGCATCTCTATGACGACAATTTTTTTTTCCAAAGCCTACTTTCTTTTAATATGTTAACAAAGGACGCATGGAACAGTGCATGGAAAATACAAACTAATTGCTAAATGGTAATAACTAAGACATAATAATTATTTATTTATCTTATGTTATTTTAACCCGTAAGCAAAAATTAAATCAAATATACCCTAGCTCTTCTTTAATTGAAATAATTGTTTCGTAATAATGTATTACAAAGCAATAGGCACGAAAACATATAATGCTTAAAAAAGATCTAAAACATAATTAAATCACAACTTCTGATACACCGCTGAATTCGGAATTAAAAGCACTTCCAGAATTCGATTTCAAACAACCAGGGCATAATTTAAAAAAATAAAGTTGATGATGGTAACCCGAGAACGAAACGTCGGATTTTAAATTTAATAACGCCAACTTGTAGAGGGGAGAAAATGTCTATGAGAAAGTATAATTTATTTTTAAAAACCTCTTGAAATAAACTCAGCAAAAAATAAAAACAATTTTGCTAAAACTCAGTTTTTACGGATATCTTCGGAACCAATCGGAATTTTTTAGTTTTCCAAGCGGCATATTATACAGCACCAGAAGCCGCAATTTTCATTCCATTTAACCGAATTTCTATCTCTTATGGTTTCGGAGATCCCTGTACTGTCCCTCCTTATCTTGGACACGTTGTATACTAGTTACTCTTGATAACGCAACGTACACCAATTCTTTTGAGTGAGAATGGTTGTATTCATAAACAATAGCATCGAAAGTACCTCCTTGGGATTTGTGAATTGTCATTGCCAAAGCCGAAATCAGTGGAAAATGTTTTCTTTTTGCCACTATAGTTTTATTTTTGTTGAGTGGTATTGACGATGACTGTACAGAAATTGGAATAGCGTCTTTGTCGATTTTCAAGCGTGCAATGTCGCTTCTAAATCTTGTTGCACGTTTTTGACCAACGGATTTTGAGAATTTGAACCAAATTCTTCTGATTTCATCATTTTCATCAGATTCTATGAGAAGTAATTTTCCTTCAGTGCCATTAGATAAACCATCAGCGACATTTCAAAACTGTTCAAAATTGAACTGTTGTATTCGTTAACCCCATTATTCGTAAACATAAGTCTAGTTCCTTCCGGGCATACTGATGGTGCGTGTTCTTTAGTTACAAATCTGAATTCTATCATACTTTTAATTCTTCTTCTTCTGTTGGAATGAACCAATCACCGATTTTTGTTAAAATGGAAGAAAAGAGTCTATTTTCTTGGCGCATTACCTTCTTGAGTTCGAATTGATGAAATTTTCGCCAAGTTGATTCACCAATAATTTTTTTCTTAATTTGCTTGAAGATCGGTGTGGCTTTTACAGGGGATAATTGGCGCAAATCTCCTATAAGGATCACGTCCAATCCACCAAAAGTTTTTGTAAACAAGCCAGTTATTTGCTTCAAACGTTTATTAATTTGTTCTAATAATTCTGCTGAAACCATGCTTACTTCGTCAATGATAATAGCCTTCATGTACTCAAATAGCGCTCTGTATTGATGAGCTTTTTCGATGTTGAGTGGCAATAGCTTTGAGAGTGATATGCTTAAAGCATTATGCACCGTTGTTCCACCTATGGCTGAAGCAGCTTTTCCAGTTGAAGCACAAGCAATGTATGCGTTGAAAATTCTATCCATGTCAGAAAATCTATTAAAATCTCCATGAGTGCCTTTATTATAAACGTTTTACAAATCCCAGATTGCCCAGTCAAATATATCAGCAATGGTTTTTGCATTGGCTCATTGTTTGATATTAAATGATGCATAGTGTGAAACAAAATTTCTCGCTGTTCCTCGTTTGCTTTGCGTATAAGCCCATAAAATTCTGGATAAAGTAAGATATTCTCTTTATTTTTAGCAATTGCTCCAAGCTTATCAAACAACGCAAGCCGTAAAGCATCATTTAAATCTGCGTTAGGATTTTGATATAATTCAGCAAATGGGTTTTCATTAGGAATTCTACCAACGACGTCGTTTATCTCCTCTCCATTATCGGGAACATATTCACGACATAACTCCCTGCAGATTTCCTATTTTTTTTCGATGTCAAGATTTGATTCGAATTCTTTTCTTCGATCCAGAATAAGTGCCTCATTTTCTTCGTATAGGTGAAGATATCGCGATTCTGCAAGAATTTCCGATTCTTCATGACGGAACGGAAGTTGCAAAGTAACCATTTCTCTCCGATACTCATTGTAGTCTGTAGCCATATCATAATTTCGACACCGTATAACTTTTGGTTCTTCCCTGAGTATATGGTCACCCTTGTTATTTTCATAATATTTAACAACAAACTGAGCAAGAGAAATACCTGCTAAATCTTCAGGCTTCTTCTCATACTTGTCGAACCAATTTTCCTTCCATACGTCGGTTGAATCATCTTCTAGTTCACCTAATTCTTTCATTGTCTTCTATATTCTGTGCCTTTCGACCGGCCAAATGGTTGGTATATAGACAATAACAGATGAACTTTTTGACATTGGCTCTCTCAATAAATACCATGCAGCCTCTTGACTCGTCATCTCAGTGTGGTTCAAAAGATTAATGCTATATTTTTAGTAATGTCAAATGAAATAAACTCAGAATGTTCATCCATTATTTCAATTATTTGTCTTTGTAAATTGCTAACACCTCTGTTAGTTTTATTGACGTATTCGATCTGATATTATAAAAATATAGGTTAATGCTATAAAGCATAAAAATATTACAAATATTACATCTATAATGTGTAGGTGCATATAGATATTTTTATAAAGTACTCACTCATTTTCTTTCACTATTTCTTCGTCACTTTTTTCAATAACAGATGCACTTTGTTCAATTTCCATATTTTAAACACTTTATATACATAGAAGTTTTTCGCATCCAACACATAAATTAGAAAAGGAGGTTTTTTCAGCTTTTTGGACCGTTTTATTAAATTATTGTTACTAAATGGCCAACGTTTCGGCACTAGTTTGTGCCATCATCAGGGCCAGCAACCTAGAGTTGGGCATAAATGAAATGCCTTGTTGTACCCATAGGGATCACAACACGTACACAAAAAAATACAATAACAAACACCGACAGCAGTTGCTCAGGTCACGTTCAAGGCTTAGAGTAAGTCTTGAACGTGACCTGAGCAACTGCTGTCGGTGTTTCCAGGCATGATCTTTTCTGTTGCACGCTGCGTCACTTGAAGTAGTTTCCATAATATGGTGGTTCTATATATTTCGGGTAAGGACTGGTCTTCTTCCACAGCACTAAAAATTTTGCCTATGATTGGGATTTAGTTATTAAAATAAAATGAGGAAACTTTCCTTTTTATGACACTATGCACATCTTCTTAAAATATAGTAGTTTCCTTACTGCAGATTTTTTAGTACGAACTAAACTCTTTCAGGATTTTCAAGTATCACGGTGGCGAAACTTAACTTCTGCCATGGTAGTGTTAATGTTGGATATAGTGGGGAGAGGCTTGCCTTGGAGGACGTTTAAGGCAGAGTGCGATGAAGACATTTCGGCGAGCATGTTTGCTTTTTCCGTAGCTGTAGTCGCAGTGATGCCGGTCAAAGCCCTTGGCTACCGACCAGAAATTCCTGGAGCCACTGGGGCATCGCAAAAGTTTAGTCCCCATCCTTTGATTGTTTGTGATTGTTTCATCAATCACACGTTTGCATTCGTTTTTCGTTTCGGCAAAATAATTGCGACTTTCAGCGGTCTGATTTTGCTGCCAGTGCTTGTAGGCCTATGACTTTATAATTAAGTGGAGCAAAATTTGATGTAATTTTTCAGAAACACAGTGTAGCAAGTCGAATTCAAGACGAAATGTAGTTACCTTCATAGAAAGCTTATATTTTTATCTATAGAGATTGCGTTATTTCGGAAGTAATAAAAGAATTAGGTTCCATAATAATATTGTATGTCAGTGCCAAATGATTTTTTATGCTCGAATATTAGGAAAGGTAGGTCATTTTTGGTAACGCGTATGGTGTGCTGCATTTTTATTGCCTTTGCAACTGCTCTGTGTGGTGTATATTTAAGGTTGCGTGCCATCAGACATTTATGAATAGACTATAATGTGTGAATATATTTTATTTATACAAACTGTAGTAACTTTCCACAAAATTTCAAAAAAGATATGCCTTAAATTTACTTTGGCGATTAGTAGGTATAAAGCACAGCTATCAGACCAGCTCCCACTCTTACTCTATATATCCTCCCACCTAACTTCACACCGCTCTAGTCCCCCTACCTGTTTCCAAACCACTATCCTCCTACTTAACTTCATGTCTTTATCCCACCTAACTTCACCCTACTGCCCCCCTTCCCAACCAATTTAACTCCGCCTACTTCCCACTCTTAACCCCACCTTATATTTTTTATTAAAATCAGATTTTTAGTCTCTTTTCGCTTTGCTAGCACTTCATTAGAATCACTTGGTGAAAGTTTCGAACCCAATCAATTTATAGAAATTAATAACTATTTTCAAGATCCAACCAAATCCAACAAAATTAGGAAAAAAGGAGTATATCCATATTCTTACGTAGATGCCATGGATAAATTATATGAAAATCAATTACCGAGTATTGATTATTTTTATGATAAATTAAAAGATCTAGCCTTTAGATTATGAAAGAGCAATACAAATTTGGAACTCATTTCATTGTCAAAATTTGAAGGATTATACAAGAATATATTTAGTATCTGACATTCTTATATTAACTGATTTTTTTATGCATTTCGAAATGTATCAACATTTACAAATTAGATCCTGCACAATATTATACTTCTCCAGGTTTAAGTTGGGATGCAATGTACAAATATACTAGGGTAAAATTATAATTCTTAACTGATATTGATATCTTATATTTCATTAAAAATAATTTTAGGGGTGGTATATGTCTGCAGTGTTCGAAAATCTGAAGCTAATAACTCGTCTCTTCAAAATTTTTATTACGCGAAACCTACTTCATATATAATGTACTTAGACGCCACTAATTTGTATGGACACAGTATGAGTCAATGTTTACCTGTAAGCGAGCTCAGTTGAATGACAGAAACAGAAATAGAGTCTCTACATTCATTGTCAATATCAGACGATGCAGAGTATGGTTATGTATTCGAAGTAGATATGAAATATCCTCAAAATTTACATGAAAAACATAATGAACTTCCGTGTATTTGCACTATAAATATTCTTCAAAGGTGAAATAATATCATATATAATATACGTAAAGGGTAACGAAAAAGCGAATTTCTTGAAAACGTTTGTAGACGTTTTTTATTCCTGTTAGTTCTGAACTCAAATTAAGCCAATTTAAAAGTTTACCAGAGTGCTACAAAAATATAAATCCATGGCATTGTGCATTAGCTAATGTAAAGTTATTGCAAAAGTATAATAATTCATATTAATTTAGTTGTTGTATTTAACATTTGGGATATGAATTTATTCTATCAACACCAGTATAGGCAGAAACAAAGCACTTATAATACTCCATGCAAAACAGTATTGATCAATATTCTTCACATTAATTATAGCTCTATTTTTTACTATATGCTCTGGTAAAGAAATAAATGAGGATGCTCACATTGGATTATATTTATTAACATTGACTTGTGATATTTTTTCCTAGTGCCCAACCCGAACCATTTTCTTCAAATGTTGAGACTTTTTATAGTTAAAAAATCATCATATATATAAAACAGAGAACTGTTGTTGTTGTAATAATCCCATTTTTAGTATTAAATGACTTAGACTGTAATAGGAATTAACCAAATAATTCCACATTAATTTTAACGGATCCATATTTTATTACCTGTTTAGATATTAGGTGAATAAAATTTTGTTTAACTTCATCAAAAAACTCCTTTAAGATCTACAAGCTTCTTTGATTAAAGCAACATATACGATACAATCCGATGATATAATTTTCACATTTTCGGTATTTTTCATTATTACTTTAATTTTATGAATGTTTCAACCTAAATGAGCACTTAATTTATTTTTTACATATCAAGTGTCACAGTCTTTAGAACGCGAAAGGATAAGTTTGGGAATTGTTGGTTGTATCACATTATCATCTACTTTAGGTTTCTTTGCTGGTTGATCACTTAACTGAAGATCTGCTTTTCGCTTTTTTGCTTTACGAATAGGTACAGGGTCATTTTTTATATTTTCCCACCACCTTTCACTTTTTCGTGCTACTGTGTAGAAAAAATATGTAAATAGGAAAGTTGTAGTGCTTGAGAAGATTTTCTCAGAAAACTTTTTTTTGTCTATACAGGATGTTGCAAAAAGTGTGAAAAATAAAAAAATATATATTTTTTAAATGGAACACCCTGTATATTTCTCCTCAGGACGAAAGACCTTTGTTCTCCGATTACAAAAATACATAATTTGTGTACATTTGCTTAAGCCATTTCTGAGCTATTTAACTTTAAAAGTTGATTTCAATAAAATAAATCTTTGTTTTAATAATTTTTTATTATTATATGCAAATTCGTACCTTAACATGTTTGATAATAAAAACTTCGGTATTTCAATTATTGTTGAATATGCCCACTATTGATACAATCTCGGAAGTCGCTTTCTAATTTATTTGTTGCATGGGTAATAAAAAATGGATTGTTCTGGTTAAGGTCGTTTATATAGTATACAATTCTCACCCTGAGCTCTTCAATAATGGCACTTCTCTGAGCATAAACTTTGTTTTTAAATATCCCCACAAAAACGCATCTAAGGGCGTTAGATCTGGGCTGTTCGGTGGCCAGTGGACGGTTCCCCGCCTATTATTTGAGCAGATTGGGGAATTGGAAGCAGAGAGAATCTCTGTTTCCTGATTTAAAAATTGTAAATATCTTTCGCCAGTTAGGGAACCTTTATAAAAAAAATAGAGCCAATAATTTGACATAATAGCTGTTTTTGTCACTGTCATTCACGGCTATTTTGACACATTTCATATTTTTCTTAATGGTGAGCAAGGCTACTTCGATTGATATGAATTCATGCTTTGTCAACTTTTAAAGGCAATTCGCTCGGAAATGGCTTAAGCAAATGTAGTCAAATTATATATTTTTGTAATCGAAGAATAAAGTTCTTTCGTCCTGAGGAGAAATATACAGGGTGTCCCATTTTAAAAAAATATATTTTTTGTTTTTCGCACTTTTTGCAACAGCCTGTATAGACAAAAATATGTTTTCTGGGAACTACTTCTCAAGCACTACAACTTTTATATTTACATCTTTTTTCTAAACAGTGACACAAAAAAGTTAAGGGGGGGGGATATAAAAAATTACCCTGTACATCAGAACAGGATGGTCGAAAAGGACATAATTCTCTTTTATCTCTATACATATTTCTCTTTTTAGTAAAACCCTTATTAAAATCACTACATTGAAGCACATTTAGTAGCTAATCTGACCACAGACGGCTTAATACTACTCTTTGAGATCGTGTGACTGTTTTTAGTCGTTCGAAAGAAGGTGGGTATAAGAGTGGGAAAGGGGCGGAGTTAAATTGGTTGGGTAGGGGTAGTAGTGTGAAGTTAGGTGGGATAAAGACATGAAATTAATTAGGTGGATAATGGTTTGAAAATACGTAAGGCGACTAGCGGTGTGAAGTTAGGTGGTAGGATACATAGCAAAAGAGCGGAAGCTGGTCTGATAGCAGTGCCCCAGATAAACCCACACCAGATGCAAAAGATCGGCAAATTCCTCGCCAGCCAACTTTAGCCTTGACGTGGCGGTTATACGCGGCCTGCACCAAATAATCTGGGTATGATTATAGAATTGTTCTTCAAAATTAAAACAGTTGGTCTGCACCAATTAAATGAAAACGTGTTTTGTTGGTGGAATGGTTCAGGAAAAATAAAACTTTGCAATAGCCATTCACTTCCTTTTTTCCCAAATTGGTTGACGGTCATGGAAATCTTGTGATATTAACCAAAAACTAACCAAAAACATTAAATTTGATTAAAACATATCGGAACCGATTCAAACGACTAATATAAATTGGAACTAGCTAAAAGTAACCGAAAGTTGATTGAATAACTAACCAAAAGCAAATAAAAGCACCAAAACGGGCTAAAATGTATCGGAACAGATTCAAAATATTAATGTAAATTAAAACTAACCCAAATTAATCGAATATTTTCGACTAACCTAAACAAACCAAAAACATTAAAATTGGTTATAACTTATAGAAACTGGTTCAAATGACTACAATAGCTTAAAACTAACTGAGATCAACCGAAAATTGATTGAACGACTAACCAAAAGTATCCAAAAGCACCAAAAAGGGATAAAACGTATCGGCACAGATTAAAAATATTAGATTAAGTTGAATTTAACTGAAGTCTGGCGACTAACTTCAATTGACCAAAAACCTTATTTAAACTGGTTATAACATATCGCAACCGGTTCAAATGACGAAAATAAATTAGAACTATCTGAAAGTAACCGAAAGTTGATTGAATGACTAACCAAAAGTAACCAAAAAACTAAAATTGGTAATAACGTATAGGAGCCGGTTCAAATGTATAAAATAAATTAAAACTAACTGAAATTAACCGAAAGTTGATTAAACGACTAACCAAAAGTAAGCAAGAGCACCATAAGAGGCTAATTTTCAGTTAGTTTTAATTTATTTTAGTCATTTGAACCAATGCCGATACCTATACCCAATTTTAGTGTTTATGGTTAGTCACCAAAATTTGGATAATATGTATTAGTTTTAACATACTTCCATAGTTTTAATCTATTTCGATACGTTTTACCTCGTTTTGGTGCTTTTAGTTACTTTTGGTTACTCATTCAATTAACATTCGGTTACTTTCAGCCGGTTTCAATTTATTGTAGCCATTTGAACAGGTTCCGATACGTTATAACCAATTTAAACCTTTTTGGTTAATTTTAGTTAGTTGCCAAAATTCGGTTAATTTGGGTTAGTTACTTATTTTAGTACCTTTAATCAGTTCCGATTGGTTTACCCCTTTTTGGTGTTTATGGTTACTTTCGATTAGTTTTGGTTAGTCATTCAAACAGCTTTCGGTTAGTTTTAATTTATTTCGGTCATTTGAACCGGATCCGATACGTTATAACCAATTTTAATGTTTTGGTTCATTTTAGCTAGTCGCCAAAATTCGGTTAATTTGGGTTAGTTACTTATTTTAATACCTTTAATCAGTTTCGATATGTTTTAGCCCTTTTCGGTGTATATGGTTACTTTTGATTAGTTTTGGTTAGTCATTCAATCAGTTTTCGGTTAGTTTTAATTTATTTCAGTCATTTGAACCGGATCCGATACGTGAACGTCACAACCAATTTTAATGTTTTGGTTAATTTTAGTTAGTCGGCAAAATTCGGTTAATTAAAGTTAGTTCCAACTTACCTTAATATTTTTAATATGTTCCGATATGTTTTAGCCCTTTCTGGTGCTTTTGGTTAGTCTTGGTTAGTCGTTCAATCAACTGTCAGTTAATTTCAGGTAGTATTATTTTATTTTAATCATTTTAACCAGTTCCGATGCGTTATAAACAATTTTAGTGTTTTGGTTATTTTTGGTTAGTCACCAAAATTCGGTTAATTTGGGTTAGTTTTAATATTTTTAATCTATTTCGATACGTTTTATCTCGTTTTGGTGCTTTTAGTTACTTTTGGTTACTCATTCAATTAACATTCGGTTACTTTCAGCCGGTTCCAATTTATTGTAGCCATTTGAACAGGTTCCGATACGTTATAACCAATTTAAACCATTTTGGTTAATTTTAGTTAGTCGCCAAAATTCGGTTAATTTGTGTTAGTTACTTATTTTAATACCTTTAATCAGTTCCGATATGTTTTAGCCCTTTTTGGTGTTTATGGTTACTTTTGATTAATTTTGGTGAGTGATTCAATCAGTTTTCGGTTAGTTTTAGTTAGTTATAATTTATTTCAGTCATTTGAACCTGATCCGATACGTGATACGTCATAACCAATTTTAATGTTTTGGTTAATTTTAGTTAGTCGCCAAAATTCGGTTAATTAAAGTTAGTTCCAACTTACCTTAATATTTTTAATATGTTCCGATATATTTTAGCCCTTTCTGATGCTTTTGGTTAGTCTTGGTTAGTCGTTCAATCAACTGTCAGTTAATTTCAGTTCGTACTAATTTATTTTAATCATTTTAACCAGTTCCGATACGTTATAAACAATTTTAGTATTTTTGGTTATTTTTGGTTAGTCACCAAAATTCGGTTAATTTAGGTTAGTTATAATATTGTTAATCTATTTCGATACGTTTTAACCCGATTTGATGCTTTTACTTACTTTTGGTTAGTTTAGGTTAGTCGTTCAATCAACTTTAGGTAAAATTCAGTTAGTTCCAATTTATTTTAGTCATTTGAACTGGTACCGAGGCGTTATAAGCATTTTTAATGTTTTTGGTTAGTTTTGGTTAGTCGCCAAAATTCGGTTAATTTGGGTTAGTTTGAATTTACTTCAATATTTTTAATAAATTTCGATGCGTTTTAGCCCGTTTTGGTGCTTTTGGTTAGTTAGTCGTTCAATCAACTTTCGATAAAGTTCTGTTAGTGTTAATATATTTTAGTCATTTGAACCGGTTCCGGTAAGTTATAAGCAATTTTAATGTGTTTGGTTAGTTTTGGTTAGTCGCCAAAATTCGGTTAATTTAGGTTAGCTTTAACTTAACATTTGTAATCTGTTATGATAAATTTTAGTCCGTTTTGGTGCTTTTTGTTACCTTTGGTTAGTTTTGCTTAGTCATTCAATCAACTTTCGGTTAGTTCCAAATTATTTTAGTCACTTGAACGGGTTCCGATACGTTATAATCAAATTTAATGTGTGTGGTTTGTTTTTGCTAGTCGCCAAATTTCGGTTCGTTTTTGTTAATTTTAACAACTTACATTAATTTGTGTAACCTGTTCCGATAGGTTATAGCCCGTTTTGGCGCTTATGGTTAGTTTTTGTTAGTGGTCCAATCAACTTTCGGTTAGTTTCAGTTAGTTCCAATTTATTTTAGTTATTTAAACCGGTTCCGACACGTTATAATCAAATTTAATGTTTTCGGTTAGGTTGGGTTAGTCGCCAAAATTCGGTTCGTTTTGATTAGTTTTAACTTACTTCAATTTTTGTAACCTGTTCCGATACGTTTTAGCCCGTTTGGGTGCTTTTGGTTAGTTTTGGTTAGTCGTTCAATAAACTTTCGATTAGTTTCAGTTAGTTTCAATGTATTTTAGTCATTTGAACCAATTTCGATACGATTATAATCAAATTTAGGTTTAAGTAAACAAACTAACACGATCTCTCACGCGTATGACGTCATGAATGTGGCAAATGCAGCATGCACTTTTTCACGATTTGAGGCCCTATACTAGGAAAACAGAAACATTTTCAATGTTAAAATGCATTTTTAGATTGTCAGACATGCAGAATTGATTGGTTAAAACAAAAGTTCCGATATCATAATAATACAAAATTTTCCCATATGTGGCCAATATTCTGGCGGACACTGAACATTAGTTGGATTTAAAAAAGATTTAACTATAACATTGTATCTATCAGTTTTTAGATTTAATTGAATTTCGTGCTCATTCGATTTTAGAATATGCAATAATTTTGGAAATAAGTGTGCTGGAATGTGCTTTAAACAACATTTATACATTACCTTTCAGGATCGCGGGGTAATTTAAATAATGATTTTTCGCCACCGCTTCTAGTAGAACAATTCAAATAAAGGCATTTATAACCAGGCATTTGTAACAAAAATAAAATAAAGATTAATTATTTTTCGTAACGCTCTCGGACTAAACCAGAAGACTCGCGTGGCTCGCATTTAGAATCACATTAGAGCTTGCCCTGACTATTTCTTGGGATGGCTGGCCATCCCAAGGAGGCGGAGCTTTAAACGAATTCTTGTTTCATGCGTTAGGTGGGAGGTTTCGCATCTGGTGTGGGTTTATCTGGGGCAGTGCTTTATACACACTAACACATAATTATCAGTTATCGCATTGATGGTAAAATAATTACAGACCAATAATCAGACTATAATAAATATTTATACAACGCTCGATGAAAATCTCTTGCAAGTGAATGATATTGCATGACAGTCTGAGCTCTACTAATGATAAAAAAAAATAAAGATTAGATAATAATTTTGTTTATCGGTAACAGAAAATGTTGGTGTTTTTAGGTCAGAACACAAATTGAAGAATTCAAAGAGAACATGCCAATCATTCAAACGTTGGGTAATCCCGGTATGAAAGAACGTCATTGGGAAAAAGTTTCAGAAATTGTTGGATTTCCAATTAAAGGTACTTCTTTTTCAAAAATTATGTAGAGATCAATATATTTTTGTGATGACAAGTCTTGTCATCATTCATAATAGTAACGATGATAAAGTTGACCAGAAGCTTACCAAACCTAATCAGCCTATGTTTCAAATAAAACTATTGAAATTACACAAAAATATGAAATGCCAAAATTTCCTCTTACACAAAGTATGTTTGTCAAACAACGCCTTGTCAAACTAGTTACTGCCACGAAGTGTAGATGCTAAGTAGAATATTTAATTTATTTTATTTGTGATGAGTTTGTAAAAATATCTCATCAACTAGTCAAGAAGTTTTTTGAGCTGTAGCTATCTTTATCAAATTTGCTGTTTCTTTTCAGTTGATGATGATTTGACATTGGAAAAGATCATCGATTACGGTCTAAACGACTATATCGAAAAGTTTGAAGCTATATCCGAGGCAGCTACCAAAGAAAATAACTTGGAAAAGAACTTGAACAAAATGATCGTTGAATGGGCAGACATGGAGTTTACTATTCTCATTTACAGAGATACGGGCACTTATATTCTATCAGCTATTGACGATATTCAGGTTCAGTTAGACGATCACATAGTCAAAACACAAACTATGAAGAACTCTCCTTATATCAAGCCATTCCAAAAAGAGATCTTGTAAGTATTTTTTGTTGGAATAAAATTGCTTCTTCTGGATAATTTTATCTGTTACTGATATCGTTTATAGATTTGAGAGATATATTGAAGACCTCTCTTTTCAAGAACGCACAAGTTGACTAATTAAAAATCGAATTATAAGCGAAAGATTGAAACCTCCTTAAATCGTCTTTAAAAAATAACTGGGAGCATGTACAAATTACATTCTATTTTAAATTGGTACTAAGATTATCATAAGTTATGAAATAATACAGACTACCTAATACCAATTGCAATGAGTTTCTTGCTTATTTTGAGGATGTTTTGATTGAGTTCTTTGCGCAGTGTGACAGAATTTTGTGTTTTGGCGACTTCAATATTTACATGCTGAATAATGACGCGTCGTAGGTGGTCCAACTGGATAACATTCTGAGTGCTTTCAACTTGAATCAGTTAATTTCTGAGCCGACTAGAATATCGAATACTAGTTCCACCTTGATTGATTTAATATGTTGTAACTCAGACAATGTGCTTGATGTGGGTGTAAAGGACATTAATGTTTCAGACCATTTACTGGCTTATGTCAACCTTGATTTTAAACCTCTTCAAACCAATAAATTGCACTATAGGTACAGGGTTCTTGATCACATTGACGTGGGTAATTTTCAAACAGATTTAGAGGGGGCTCCGTGGAATACCATTTACGAGTTGGAGGACATTGATGAAAAGGTAGCCTTTCTTACCCATACAATATTAGATATTTTTGATATACATGCTCCAATTAAGATCAGTAATGGTGTTAAAAAAACATATAGCCCGTGGATGACAGACAATATCAAATACATGAAAAAACTAAGAAACCAGGCATTGAATCGTTTCCGCCGCACCAGGCGTCCCGAAAATTGGAATTATTACAAGCAGCTTAGGAATTTAGCAACCTCTTCAATTAGAGCTGAAAAAAAAGCGTATCTTAATCATAAATTTCAGAACTGCAGTCCTAAAGAACAATGGGATGAACCAAAAAATTAAATATGCTAAATAAAAAAAATAAAAGTATTCCAGAAAATTTAAAAAATTTAAACCAAATTAACACATATTTTACACAAATATCATTAGACATTGATGTTCCAAAGCAAGAGTTGATTAATTTTTATGAGAATAATTCCTTGCTAGATAAAAAGTTTATATTTAATCATATCTCAGAAGAGATGGTTTCTAATGTTATTCTCAATATTAAATCAAAAGCATTTGGTGCTGATAATCTGAATATAACATTAATTGCTCTTTGCTGTCCTTTTATAGTTTCTTATTTAACTCATATAATAAACGCCTGTATTGAAAAATCCTATTTTCCAAAAAGCTGGAAGTTTGCCAATGTTATCCCGCTACCTAAGGTCAAGAATCCGACTGAATTTAGACGTTTACGAGAAATCTCGATACTGCCTACGTTCTCAAAAATTTTGGAAAAGGTCATGGAATTGCAGATTATCTCTTACGTGTCGAGTAATAATATTATTCCTCTTAAGCAATCCGGGTTTTGAGCTGGCTATAGCTGCTCCACGGCGTTGTCTGATATAGTGGACGATGTGGTAAGGTCACAAGATAAAAACAATGCTTCTGTTCTCGTTCTGCTCGACTATACAAAAGCATTTGATATGCTTCATCATGACATTTTGATAGCTATTTTAAAATACATAGGGTTCGATCGGGCTGCACATTCGCTGGTGTCGTCTTTTCTATCGGACAGAGTTCAGCGGGTAATCCTCGATGACAAGTACTCTGGAGAGTTAAGCGTTACGGCGGGTGTTCCCCAGGGAAGCATCTTAGGTCCTCTTCTTTATAGCATTTTCACCTGCAACTTTGTCAAATCTCTTCAGTACTGTCAATATCATTTATATCCTGTCGACACACAAATCTACGTATCTTTTAACCCCAGTCAAGCAGAAACAATTAATGATCAGCTCAATTATGATCTAAATAGACTGCTCTGTATTTCTAATGATCACCTGCTTAAAATTAACTCAAGTAAATCGGTAGCCTTGTTGTTTTGTGGTGAAAGCGTTCGATCAGCTTACAGCAAAAATAAAACTTGAATTGGGAGACGACTGTGTCTTGTTTAAAAATTCTACAAAAAATTTAGACCTTATTATTGACACAAAATTAAAGTTTAAAGAGCATGTAACATTATGCCTAAAAAGAGCATTCTCTATATTAAAGTTAATTTATTCACATAGGCACACTCTCACTCAAACAACTAGAGCCATGTTGTGTGAAGCTCTCATTTTGTCACATTTCAATTTCGCAGATAACGTCTATGGTCCATTTTTGGACTCGGTAGATATTAGGAGGATTCAGAGCATACAAAATTCTAGTTTAAGATTGATTTTTGAAATAAAGCGTAGACAAAGAGTATCACATAAGTTGAACGAGTTGGGATGGCTTGACATGGATCACCGGCGAGTTCTGCATTCGGTCTACTTCTACTATAAGATCATCAAATTTAAATGCCCTCCATATCTCCACGAGAAACTTACATATCGCACAGATGTTCACAATCTTAACATACGTAGACAACATTTATTAACTGTACCCTCTCACAAAAAAGAGGTATTTAAAAAGTCATTTCCTTATCAGATTGCTTCTTTGATCAATAAGTTTAAAGTGAACGATTTTTCAGCCCCAATATCAGTCTTTAAAAGACGAGTTAAATACAAATTACTCTGGCAGTAAAAAGCCTCGTAAAAGCCTATACTTGTGGCTGACATAAAATTTTACATTATGTCATTCAGCCAG
>MU182319.1:181290-198055 GCA_016904865.1 Pissodes strobi
TAATTTGTACACTGGAGTAATAAACCTGTTTATTATTATTATTATTAAGTATTAATAAATATATTGTATTAATTATTAATTTCCTTCAAGAGAATGGGAAGGTAAACTTCAACTACTTCAAGAAATCCTCGATGAATGGCTAAAAGTTCAGTCGACGTGGATGTACCTAGAGCCGATTTTCTCATCGCCAGACATCCAGCAGCAAATGCCGGAAGAAGGCCGAAGGTTTAGCGCCGTTGACAAAATATGGAGAGACCTGATGAAGACCGTTTATAGCGATCCGAAAGTACTATCAGTCGTTGAAATCGACAAGATGGCAGAACGTTTGAAGAAGTGCAATAGTTTATTGGAGATGATACAGCGTGGCCTAAACGATTACTTGGAGAAGAAACGATTATTTTTCCCGAGATTTTTCTTCTTGTCGAATGATGAGTTGTTGGAGATTCTTTCAGAGACAAAAGATCCGACCAGGTAAAAATACTTAGCTTCGTTTTATATTTTTGAACCTTATAGCTCAGATTTTGTAATCTTCATACTTGAACTTATTATCTTCAGTAGCTTCCTTTTGATTCGCTTCCTTTCTTCAAGCATAATGAAACAATATATTGACTTGTTCCTTCCATTTCATTTTTATATCTCATAAATATATTTAATTTTTCCGCTTTAGTTCCCTGAATTCAAAATTATTTACGTTAGCTGTGACATGAGGACATTAAAGTTTTGTCATGATTTCCGTAAACAACTCAACATATTTTTTCAAATACCCTATATTAAATCATGCAAATATAAAAAAACAATTTTTTTAAAGCGAAAATGGCCGATAATAAAAGTTCGGGTGGCAAAAAAATATCCTTGTTTCATAGAGATTATTTATAGTAGGCTGTGTACCCAATTTCAATTAAATATTGCAGAATATGTGCAAGGTATATTTAAAAACTAGTAGAAAAATTTAATTTAATGCCTAATGCTTTCTAAATTTAGGCCGCTAAGAGCATATTATGTTGGTCTACTTGGTAGTCGGCAACAGCTGGGGATATTTCTGTGTGTCTTATGGAATCATAATTAACATTTTCGTAATCAAAAAATATTGTCACCCCTAATTTTGCACAGCATTTGTATTACCTATACTTGCGCCTTATTCCTTGACTGCTGAAGCGGTACTATCATTGACTTAATATTACGGTGTTGAAGTAATTCTCTCTTCAAAGGAATATACGGTGATTTATGAAATTACGTGATTCTATTAAGCTCACTTCGTATACAAGAAAAGTATGACCATATAGGTGGCATGTAGTAGATGGTCCAATTCATATTAACTATCGATACTTTTACTGGAAAAGTGTAGGGGTATCTTTACTGTTAATATGCGTATTCTGGGACTGCAGATGCAAGGGCTCTGCTTGCTGCCGGGCCAGCCTTGTGTTTGCAGACGAGCTCGGTTTGTTGCCGGAGCAAATACGTGCCCCCTGTATCTGTAGGCGGGCTCAGTTTGTCGCTGGAGCAGTCACTTACCTCCAGTGTATGTAGATGGGATCGATTTGCTGTCGGAGTACTCACCTGCACCCTGTATGTATGAACTGGCTCGCTTTGTTGCCAGAGCGCGATGCTGTCCCCTATGCCATTTTTTACCCGTCGGCCTCGTCTTTTTACGTTGACCATGACATTTAAAATTTTGACAGATCATAGTTATTAATTACTTAGTTGATTTAAATAGCAAAAGTACTTATTTTCCATTATTGCATTTGGCCGTAGATGTAACGTATGCAGCTCACATTGGACAGCCATTAAGACACTCGTATTCATTACGATATTCACCTACAGCTCGCTTTTTTATAATTTTTATACTCGTGTCTTATAGCTATTTAAATGCTCACTACATAATATACCATTATTCTATATTTTAGATGTTGCTGCTTCAATCAAACATCTGTTAAAAAATTGAGGAAATGCTTGGAGTAATCCGTCTTTTGATCTATCACGATGCCATCTTTCCATCGTGATTTGATATTTTTAATTTCTGAAATCGATTTGATGATTTCATTAAACTTATTTAAGGAGTTTCTTCTGTTCGTTGATCGTGTTTACCTCTTATAAGAGCTTCGGTAAAAGTCTTCTTTCTACGGTGTTAGGATCCCGTCTTTGTGACGGACGAACGCGGCGTCACAGCAGCTACAGCTAAGGAAAGGCAAGCATGCTCGCCGAAATGTTTTTATCACACTTTACCTTAAACGTCCCCCATGGCAAGACTCTTCGCACCATAACCAACATAAACACTACCATGGCAGAAGTTAACCACCGCGCCATTCGTAAAATCCTCAAAAAGCTAGATACGCAAAAGTCATCAGGGCCGGACTTTTTGCTCTGTCTTACCGTAAAGAGATTTACCCATCTTCTTGGAGAGTCGCTCGAGAACAACCAACAACAGAAAAGGGCAAAAAAAACCAGGCCATCAACCTATCGCCCAACTGCCTTGTTTCCAATAATCTCGAAAGTCAGGGAAGACTAACAGAAAAATTAGCGATAATCAATATGGCTTCCTCAAACAGAGATCGACCGGAGATATATTAGCCTATGTCACTCATATATGGAGTAGGGCAATTGATAACTCGGAGAATCTCGAGCGATTGCGGTGGATATTTCGAAGGCATTTGACAGAGTTTGGCATGGCGGATTGCTCAACAAACTGACGTTCTTGGGACTGCTAGCGTCAATCTGCAGCTGGCATGCCAGTTTCCTTAAGAACAGATCTCTGCACGTTGCAGTTGAAGGACACATCTCAGACACACTCACCATTAATGCGGGAGTGCCTCAGGACGCAATCCTTTGTGACCAACTTTGTTCTTCATCTATATTAATGACCTGCTGACCGAAACCAATAATCCTGTTTACAGTTTTTCAGATGACAGTACCCTTGTCTCCCAATTTAGATAAAGAAAAAAACAGTGACTGAGACTTATCACCGCAGGCAGGGGCAGATTAAAACAATTATTAATTATTAATCAAGATCCGGAGAGGGTTCCCACCTGGGGTGACAGGAATTTGGACCACTTCAATGCAGCACCCAAGCAGCCACATTTACCAAGAAAGCCAATACGGCGGGCCCTGATATCATTATGGCAGGATCGACCATTCTTTCATCCTTGTCAATCGGACTACTGGCTGTCTCGGTCTACAGCAATATGTCTTGGCATGACCATGTTGCTAATATCGCAAAATCAGCAAGCAGAAGCTTGGTGCGCTATTTCGCAACAAAAAACTGTATACACCGCAGCAGCTGCTCTTGCTCTACAAAGCGCAAATAAGACCATGCTTATAATATTGCTTACACATCTGGGGTGCCGCACGCCCTAAAGCTACTGGATTACTTTCAGAAGAGAGCTGTGCGTCTCGTCGGCGACCCCGAGTTGACCCAGGATCTGGATAGTCTTGGAACACCGCAGACATGTGGCCGAGATATCAATGTTTTACAGATATTTCCACGGCAGATGTTCTCAGGATTTGGCCCGCATCATCCTGCCCCCAGCAACGTCTGTCAGACGGCGACAGCGCACCCGTTCGTTGTACAATTTGAAAAACTTACAACGCCGTTTTACAAGGACTCCTTTGTCTGGCGCACTGCATTACTCTGGAACTCTTTCCCATGACATCGGTTTCCCCCTATTTACAACCCAGAACTGTTCAAGAACCATGTCAATCAACATCTTCGCACACACACCGCTTGTCGAGTGCCATAGGATATCTCTTTAATGTGTGTGCCACTACTATATAAAAAACATGTTTGCCAATCTGACTCTTATACTTTCCAAATTCTGTTTCCGCCTATAGAGTACTTTGTTCTTAGCATCTTCATCATTTTTATTGTTCCTAATATATTTTAAAATATTCTTGATATATCTTTTTCTTTCCATGAGAGACGCAAACAAGATTGCTAGTGTTGTTTG
Organism: Pissodes strobi; assembly: GCA_016904865.1. NCBI lineage: Eukaryota > Metazoa > Arthropoda > Insecta > Coleoptera > Curculionidae > Pissodes > Pissodes strobi. Next base: position 185,232 of record MU182319.1, read on the forward strand.
CGTTGCGAGGGTTTGGACGCAGGGTATCTATAAGCTTTTTGAAACCCTTGTAGTAATAATTTTATTTAGTTTTTCGATATTGCTTTTATATAAATATTTTTATAATTTTTTAGATCTTTTAAGGCTTTCACAAGGTATCTTCTCTCTGTCTCCAAATTGAATATTACTGTTGCTGGAATCATCCTATGACCACTCCTGCTTGAGAGATTATTAAGCTCTGTAACGTCCTGGATAATCTTTCGATTGTTTGTGATTATAAAACCTACCGCTTAGCCTGGCCTAGGCCCATTTTACTCGTAAAAACCTTTTTACAGATATATTCCATTGTGTGTTATAGATTGTATTTATTATGTTATTGTGAATGTATTGTTAATATTTTTCGTTGTATAATGGGTCCATTAAAATTAAACTAAGGCCTCAAATCCATTTTTTCCCGTTGTGTCTTTTATTTCAGGCTTGGGTTAACGATGCGCATGCTTTTTAAATAGTTCCATTATTTGATTTTTAATGGATTTTAATTTTGCTCCGAATTTTTTCATAGCGAACCGTAAACCCTAGATAAGGAATATTTATGTATCAAACAGATTTGATTACAGAAAATTGTGATATTTTAATTAACTTACGTGCATTAAGTCTCAACTAGTTCAACTACTGCTAAAACACAACATATATCTAAGAGGAACACTTCTAAAGAGATAACTATTTCAGTCTTACTTATTGGATATCTAATTCGCATAATTATAAAATGTGTGTCATACTTCTTCAAATTGTGTAATTGTTAATTCCATTACTTTTTCATGTCTGTGGAAATAAGAGGGAAGTAGCTGAAAGTACTTAATGATACTTATCAACTTAAATCTTTCTTTGTTTTTCGTTTTTCCTTTCATTTCATTTTGTTGAAACGAAATTGGTCGCCATTATTGAAACTTGCTAATATTATCGTAGGACTTTTGAAATATACTACTCCTCATTTGATAGATATTGCAGTAATTTTTTTTTAAATTAGTTAACCAGAATAATTTTTTTTGGATGTTATTTTCCGTTTTACATTTGGCCCTTCTTATGTTTTTAATAAATAATTCTGATTTGACTGCGACATGATATCAAATTTGGCAATTTAACAATTTCTGCACCTCATCAATCTTTTTAAAACTTAATCCAATTTTAGAAACACGTTTGGTCGTAGGAAAAAAAGTGTATGCAACTCACATTTGATGGCTATTGAGACTCGCATTTATTACGAAATTTACCCACGGCTCGAGTCGTGAGTCTTGTACTCGTGTCTTACAGTTATCATTAAATGCTCATTGTATAATATACCATGACATTATTCCATATTTAAGATGTTGTTACTTTAATCAAACATCTGTTAAAAACTTGAGTAGTTGCTTCATCCTTTCCTTGATCTATCACGATACCGTCTTCTCATGGTGATTGGATATATTAATTTCTGAAATCGATTTGAAAATTTCATTGAACTTATTGAAGGAGTTTCTTCCGACCATTGATCGTGTTTATCTGTTATAAGAGTTTCTGTAAAAATCTTCCTTCTACGGTATTAGGATCCCGCCATTGTTAGACATGTTTCCCAATCTGAGTCTTGTACTTTCCAAATTCTGTTTCCGCCCATAGAGTACTTTGTTCTTAGCATCTCCACCTTTTTTATTGTTTCTAATATATTGTTACGTTTCTCCCGTGGGTTCTTAACAGAATTACAACTTGACTATTTTCAACTTATACTCTCTTTATTCACTACCACTGTATACAATTTAACACTTTAACTAATATCTATTCAACACTCAATGATTAACTGAACTGAACTAACTAACCGACTGACTGCATTGGCCTTAGGTCTGCTTATATATAATCTCCAATCCATCACAAATATTCGGGAAGTATTCCGAGGCCACTCTATATGATCTCGACGAGGCCATCGAGACAATTCCAGCGATCCTGAAACTTCACGACCGGCCGGGCGATGAGTCATACAGACAGGGAAGCGAGCGGCACGGCGGCGGCTAGTTTTATAGGGTAGCACAAAAACGTTCGGATGGTTGTTAGGCTAGCCGTAACATTGCCTCCTTCTTAATTCTGATCGTCCCGATCAGCTACTTCATGTCCGTGATATGCTTTCAACCTGTCGAGGTGGACAACTTTCGGTTTGCTTCTGGGGCTACGCTGAATTCTATACACGTCATTAATTCTTTTGATGACCGTATAGGGTCCTTCCCATACTGGTGTTAGCTTGGGATATCTTCCTGTCTTCTTTTGCGGGTTATATAACCAGACTTTATCGTTCATCCGAAATCCCCTAGAGTTAGCTTGGAGATCATATCGAGCCTTCATTTGGTCACTGGCGAGACGTTCAAACGGTAGTCCTACATAATTCTGTTTCATCTTCCCACTGGATCTTGTCTGGGATCCTTGACTTGAGGCACAGGTTGAACACTGCTGGCACCATGATTTCACATCCTGGCAGTAGCTGACCCAGTAAAATCTGTCGCGAATCTTGTCAATCATTCCATTAACTCCGAGATGAGCACCAAACTTTCTATTATGTACTTCGTCCAGAACTTCCGATACCCTCTTCCTTGGTACCACTAACTGCGTCTTCACTACTTTGCCATCGGCGCTTTCCCAGGCTCGTTTAAGGAGTCCATTTTCAACTACCAGGGAGTCCCACTGAGCCCACAGTGATTTAAAAGTAGATCCCTTAGTTGAAATATCTCTCCAGCTTGGTCTTGGTTGACGTTCTTCCTTAGCTTTTAGTAGTAGTGCTATTTCATTATCCTCAAGCTGATCTTTCTTTAGTTGCTCTGTGGTCCACTGCTGATCAACCTTAAACTTGATTCGTCTAATGGGAGTGATTCCTTCTCGTTGGTCAATTCTTTGGCGATGTTTGTAATTATCCTCACATGACCTTCTGGATAAAGCATCTGTATTACTATGCCATCTTCCTTCCCTGTGCTTAGCCTTAAAGTTATATTGTTTCAACTCTTCCTGACTTGGCTTTGAACTGCTGTTGTCTCTGGATGGAGCTGAATCTTTGTACTTGACAGTCTCTTTTAAAATGTCCAGTCCTGCCGCATCTATAGCACTGATTTATAGCCTTTCGATTACATGGTCTAACTTCTGTTGGCTCCCGGAATCTCGCCGTGGCCTTAATAACTTCCGTTAATTTCTTAATTTACCCATCTCATTAAATTCACAGCTGTTTGTCGGCTTTTCTTCCTGGATGGATACGGCCCTGATTTTTGGCTTGGAGATGTTACAGGCCGCCTCGATTTCTAGGGCTCGACCCAAAGTTTCACTGCTGTTATCAAATTTGGCTAGGCGTAGCATTTTCTGAGTTTCTGGATCTCTGATACCATCCACGAAATATTGGGCAGCAAGTTCCTCTTGAAATTCCTCTGTCGCTCCCGGGTAGGCCAATTGAATGAGACGTCTAATGTCTGCCTCAAATTCTTGTAGGTTTTTACCAGGCTTCTGATGCCGAGACTTTACTTGTGCCTGATACAGTTGTCTTCGGTGTTGGTCTCCAAATCGTCTTTCCAGGACAGCTACAAGTATGTCATATTTCCCTTGTTGGCTGATGGGAATGGTCTGCAGTAGCTCCAGGGCAGATCCACGAAGCGCTACCACTAATGATGTAGCCATTTCTTCATTATTCCAGCCGTTGGCAACAGCAGCGGCTTCAAATTGTCTTTTGTACATTGTCCAGGATGTTTGACCATCGTACGTTGGAGGTTAGATGTTTTGTCCTGAGGCGAATGCCCTCTCGGTGGGTGCTTGATGTTTTAGTCTGGTAAATTCTGCTTGTAGATTCTTCACTTCTTTCTGTACGTCTCCTACTTCTTTTTGTAGATTTCCAACTTCTTTTTGTACATTTCCAACTTCTTTTTGAATATTGATTACTTCTTTTTCAAATTTCTCATTTTGTCCGTCCAATATTTTCTGTAATTTTCCTTGCTCGCCTACAATTACATCCAGCATCCATTTCTGAAGCTGGTCCTGCTCTGCTTGCCTTTTCTCTTCCTGGTCTTGTAAAATTTTCTGAAGCCGGTCCTGTTCTGCTTGTCTTTTCTCTTCCTGGTCTTGCAAAATTTTCTGAAGCCGGTCCTGTTCTGCTTGCCTTTTATCTTCTTGATTTTGAAAAATTTTCTGCAGCCGGTCCTGTTCTGCTTGCCTTTTACGTTGATCCTCTTCCCGATCCGCTTGCCTTCTACGTTCATCCTCTTCCCGATCCGCTTGCTTTTTATCTTCTTGATCTTGCAAAATTTTCTGAAGCCGGTCGTCCTGTTCTTTTTGCCTTTTATCTTCCTGGTCTTTTAAAATTTTCTGAAGACGGTCTTGTTCTGCTTGTCTTTTACGTTCATCTTCTTCCCGATCCGCTTGCCTCACAGCATTTAAATTTTCCATGAAATCGGCCAACATTTTATTAATTTGCTCCATTTCTGCCGTTTGTTGCCTTGTTTTGACCATAGAATGTTATAAACTTTTACCAGAATCCACCAATCAAACGGTCTCGTTGACGTACTTGTACCTCTTCTTTCCTCGAAAAATACTTCGCAAGTCCGGTCCCTTCACAATCCGACTTCTGACACCAAAGAGATAGTTATCTCAGGCCTACTTATTTTATATCTATTTTGCATTATTATAAAATGTGTGTCATATTTCTTCAAATTGGGTAATTGATAATTCAATCACTTTTTGGTGCCTGTGGAACTAAGAAGGAAATAGCTGAATTTACTTAATGACACTATCGGCTTAAATATTTCTTTGTTTCTCGGTTTTGCTATCATTTCATTCTGTGGAAGCGAAATTGGTCGCCATTATGGAAATTTGCTAATAGTATCTTACGACGTATATACTGCTCCTCATTGATAGACATTGCAGTTATTACTATTTTTTTTTTAATTAGCTGACCAGAATGATTTTTATTAGATGTTATTTTCCGTCTTACATTTGGCCCTTCTTATGTTTTTATTAAATAATTTGACTGCGACATGACATCAAATCTGACAATTTAACAATTTCAAATAATACGAAAGGCAACAACAATAAGCGCACCTCACCAATCTTTTAAACACCTAATCCAATTTTAGAAACACAAAAGGATCGATTGCTCATGACAATTTTATTCATTACCACGAGAATCACATTCGAATATTATGTTTAGGGTTCAGCCCCATCTTAAGAAGTGCTTCGAAGGAATTGCGAAGCTTACGTTTACAGAGGATCTCGATGTAACCGAAATGAAGTCAAGTGAAGGTGAAATAGTTCCCTTACCGGATGTTATACAGACAGCTTTAGCTAGAGGACAAGTCGAAAAATGGTTAGTAGAACTGGAAACTGACATGAAGAAGGCTGTTCACCTCATGGTTCAGAAATCTATTGAGGATTACCCTAAAAGACCCCGAGACCATTGGGTAAGAACACCACTAGACACTTCTACAATAATAATAATTACACATAAATACATAATATATTAAAATATTAGGCAACTGTTTTATCCAAATTTAAGATATAATCTCATGCTGTGAGAAATCAGTACTTTTCGCTATAAACCATAAAAAGAAGAAATAACCAGAATTATTTTTTTTAACAAAATATAAGCCTTGCATTTGTATAACATTTGTAGTAATAACCATATTATATATATTCATAATTATATTAAGAAGAAACTCAATATAGGACTGTGGAATTCTCATTTGATATTTAACTTTTCAAACAAATGATAATACTGAGCTGAGCATTATTGGAGTGTTATTATTATTGAATACGTGATCGGTAGATATTAATAGAGAGAGGAAGACATCGTAACGTTAAAAAGCACTATTGTTGAAGTGAAAACTTCTTTAGGCGCGTTCAGCACACTTTTAAAATTTACTTTACTATTACGGTCCCTTCTTCTTGTTCTTACGATCCGTACTATCTGATTTCAGGTTCTTAAGTGGCCGGGACAATGCATACAATCGGTGGGTTCTACTTTATGGACCTCAGAATTAACGCAAGCGATAAATGAAGGACTTGCCTCGATGAAGACCTACTTAGCGAAATGCAGTTTACAGATAACCAAAATAGTCGACTTAGTTAGAGGAAAACTCAATACTCAAAATAGAATAACGTTAGGTAGGTAAACAATTCCCTAATTATATTTTACAGAAATTGTCATCAAAATAAATACTGTCGAATAATGTCGATATACATGGATATATCAGTAATGAAGTACTTATTGCCAGGAGGCCAAGCGTCTCTGTCGAATGCCTCAAACAGACTTGCTAGTGAAAGTCTAAATGACCCTCTTAGACAGATACGGATTCCCTTCCCTTTTCCAAACTCCTCACAGATGGTATCCTTCATAAGGCCCAATGAGCCAAATATCTTGTCACTCGACAATGTCCTGTTAATAATTTCACAACAGTAATCAAATAGTCTCTACTCCATGTTAGCAACCGGTTTGGCCTTATTTGGCAGCGTTATGAAGGAAGGCAGGTTATTCCTTTACTGATTGGCCTTGTTAATTCTATGAACATGTTCATTTAGGAACATATGAACCAGGCTTAAAGCGCTCAATGCGCTTAATTATAGTTCAGAAGTGTGAACATGTTTTAACAGATAATTACCAAGATAATTACCCTAAAGTCTATCCACAGACACAATAGAGTAAATCAAAACAAACAACGATGCGTGATCGCCAGGTGTTCACCGACTAGCAGGTGGCTAGGACGTCTCTTATTGGCTAACGCGGGAGGCTTGAATCGTGTCATCGCGTGTCCTGGAATTTACCAGGGAACCAGGGGCTCATTCAGTCTTCAGTCGCTCGGTGCGTCCGCGTATTTTGTCATCATTCAAGTAATCGTTTTTACTGTTGCTTTTTAAAAATGCCTAGTACAGAGTCTGCAGATGAAGTTTGGCATTTACTCAGTCCGATTAAAAAACGACGTAAAAGATATTTGACTGTGGAGATGAAAGAAGTGATTTTAAATGTGCATAAAGTCGAGATGGAGGAAAACCAGGAATTGACTATAGACGAGGTTGTTTTAAAGGTCTAAACTAAAGTTGGGGTGTGTTGTGATTCTGTCTATAATGGGATAATAGAGCATGAAAAGAATCACACTTTCTATGATCCAAACACGAGTAAAAATAGGAACAGAATGATAAATTCTTTGGATGAGGCTGATAAACAAGCGATTATGAGAAAAGTGCACCAATTTTTTTTTAGAAATGAAATTCCCACAATTAATAAAGTATTAAATGAAGTAAATGTAGATGCTACGTTACCAAATTTTAAACGATAGACTTTTCATAAATTGTTAAAGGATTTAAATTTTACATGGAAAAAGCGAGGACGAAATAGTTTATTAATAGATAGAGAAGGTATTGTGTTGTGGAGAAGGGAATATCTGGTTAAGATAAAATCATTTAGAGAATATTTGTTTTCCACATTAAGAAAAAGGCGTATACTGTGCGTCCCAAATTGAGGCTACATGTATATTATGTATAAGAGATAGAAAAATGGTTAAATTGGGAAAGTTATAGACAATTTAATTCATAATTGAATGGCTCGTGCCACACTGTTCTAGATATTTTGGTTATTCAGATATTTTGAAAAAACTTATGCTATTTCAAAAATACATAATAATATGTTTTTAAAATTTGTAGAAATATTTTTGAAGCAACTTCTTATGCAGAATATATTTTCTTTAATTACGGAAATAATTTTTTTTCGAAGTAGGTAAAGGAAAAAGACCCATCGTCTGCCATATTGGCAATGAAAATGGATTTATTGATGGTGGCCTGTGGTGTTTCGAATCTAAAAAACGGGCGATTATCAGATGAACGAAGAATCACTTGAAAACTGGTTTTCCCACATTTTACCCCGTTTAGAACAGAACGCCGCAATTGTCCTTGATAATGGGACGTATCATTTTCGAAGACTAGAGAAGATTCCCACAACTTCTTCAAAAAAAGGAGACATTCAAGATTGGTTACGGTCGAAGAATATCTGTTTTGAAGATTCAATGCTCAAACTTCAACTTTTGGCCACTGCTAAGCAACACTTGGCTAAATATGAAAATTATATTATTGATGATATGGCCGCAAGTCAAAACAAAAGTGTACTCAGACTACCTTAATATCACTGTGAGCTCAATCCAATTGAGCTAATATCGGCAGACGCCAAAGAATTGTAGCACAGCGAAACACTACCTTTAAATTTGGAGACCTCAAAGCACTTTTCAAAGATGCCATACAAAGAGTAACAGTGGAGAAGTGGGGAAAGTGCGTTGAACATGTGAAGGTCAAAGTTGAAAATAGAATGTAGAAGTTGGACAATATAATGGAATAGAAAGTTGAAAAAATGATCATTAACACTGCTGATGACGATGAAGCTAGTGATGAAGATGTAGATGTTAGTAGTTAATGACTTTTAGAAACATTATCAAAATTGAATGTTTATTTACGTTTCATTTTAATTTGAAAACAATATTTTAATTTTTTAATTATAAAGCTATATCTAGATTTTCGAAAAATATCACCTTATTAAGTATTTTTAAATTTCCTAAATTTCAAAGTTAAAATTTTCGTTGACCGGTCAAAAACCAGCACATTAACCCTAAGTACAGAGTTATCCAACGAGTACTAGACAAGGCTATTTTTTGACTTTCCCTGTACTTTCATAAAAAAAATAAAATATCCTTCTTATGTAATTTTCTTTCGCGATTTCGGATATGTTCAGCAAAAAACAATTGAACATCAAATAAAAGCGCTAAGGGCACATTGATATTTTTTTAAATGGAACACCCTGTATTTTAGACTAGAAACACATTTTGTGCATAATATCCTATACCAATCTTTAGCTGTTTACCAAATATTGACTTCAAAAGTCGGGTATTTTAACACTTTGACATGCTCTAAAATATAAACCGCACAAGATCAAAGAAAACGGTTTGCACATTCCTATCTTAAGTTTTCATAAACTATCGAATGACAGTATCTTCGGATCTAACCAGCGGATAAAATTAACCGGAACTTTTAAACTGCCGGTTAAACTTAAAGTTACTATTATTCGATAGCTTATGAGATCTCAAGATAGGCATGTGCAAACCGTTTTCTTTGATCTCATGCGGCTTAGATTTTAGAGCCTGTCAAAGTATCAAAATGCCCGTCTTTCAACTGTCAATATTTGGTAAACAGCTAAAGACAGGTGTAGGATATTATACACAAAATGTGTTTAGATAGATTCTAGAGAAACCAGATATTTAGTAATATACAGAGTGTTCCATTTAAAAAATATCAAAGTGACCCCTTGCACTTTTATTTGATGTTCAATTGTTTTTTGCTGAACATATCCGAATTCGCGAGAGAAAATTACATAAGATAGCTATTTCAGTTTTCTTATAAAATTACAAGGGAAGTAAAAAAATCGCCTTTGTCTAGTCCTCGTTGGATAACCCTGTACATCTAGATTTCGATATTTGTAAACCACTTTTTGTTGTCAAATCAATACCATTTAAAAAAATATATAATATGCATACTTAATTAGAGTGACGTCGTGGGTCGAACTACGGTCCTGTCCAATATTACTAACGATCACGCGGGTAATGCATAATTTTGTTTATATTATTTACTTTATTGGTTAAATGGACAGACTTTTTGAAGAGTTTTTCATTCAATTGTGTACCAAAAGTTCTGATTTTTTCACCCTTTTTGAGAATTATTAAATGTTTTCTACGATTCAGACCTGCATTATAGAACAGAACATATGTCATAAATTTTTAAAAATTAACATTAAAAGAATAGAATCTGAGGTAGCATAAGGTGTTCAAATAGGTAACCCTCATTCTCTAAACATAAATAGCATCTCATTACTGTAGATCCTAGAACATTAATCAGCATAACTGGTGTTATACTTTGAAAAGCTTCACCCACCAATCTTCTAAGTTCTTGTTCTGTTTCAAAGTTTTCCTTGTAAACCTAATTTTCTACATACCCACAATGAAAGAAATCTTACGGCGTAATGTCGGTTGAACGTGCTGGCCATGGCGTTCCGGAATACCTGCCTATAAGTTTTCCTGAAAATCTAGCTAAAAGGTACTCATTAACTTCTAGCATTATGCGCAGATGCACCATCCTGTTGGAACTAATGGTTGCGCATTTCTGCAAGAGGCAAATTATCCAAGGCTTCTTTTAAATTATTTTGTAGTCAATTGATATAACGCTCCGGGCTAAATTATGATGGTAACAAATGACTCGCGGATGCTGTGACAGTATCGCTACATTCCATGCCATATTTCACTTTCCGAATGGCCCTCCGCTCGCTACCGCTCGCTACGGGGGCTCAAGAAAAGGAAACTAACCAGGTGCTAACCCAATCTAACCCAAGACATACCCAAAAACAAGAAAAAAACAGTTTAGAAATATAACCTTAAAAAAAATTTAAAACACCGACGGGGTTTGAACTCGAGTCGCCGAAGTGAAGGCTAATCATGCAAACCCCTAGACCACCAGAGCACATACAAACGATTGGTTGCATCACCAGTGCAGTGCGCGCACACGCCTGGAATGTAGCGATACTGTCACAGCATCCGCGAGTTAACAAATGGGCCAATAATTCGTCTTCCCACAATTCCTTGCCACAATTGAAGCCAAAACGGCGTTTTTATTTTTAGTAACTATGCTCTCATCGGACTATAATCTCTGATAACGAATATCTTAATTTTCGTCTTTCTGCAACATCACCAAATATTTGCATTTTTCTTTGTTTTTAACTTAGAATCAAAGTATAACATTTTTTAGATTAGAACTAAAACATCTCACCGGTCGATCAAAACTTTCGGAGCAAATATTAAATCCATCGGCTCAACTTCAGAATAAAACAACGTCATTTGAAGTAAATCCGACAAATCTGCGACAATAAAGAGCGGTTTAAAACTCCTAGAAAAATATTTTAAATGTTTCTTCTTTTTTTTTTTTGGTTAGCAAGTGGAAAAATTGCCGGTTGAGTGAGACACTTAAAATGATTTTCGACAATAATTGTAAAGGTTAACACTCTGTATGTTGAAAACAGTTTTTTTCGAAAACTTTGTAATAGAATTTTAGAGTGAAAATATAATAATTAAAAACCGGTTTTTCAATAATTGACAAGATCATATTGTGATATTGTGAGGACATATGTCACACATTATGTTGTTGCCAAGAGTAAACTATTCAATCGTGTTGATACCAGTGTTCTCATGAATTTTTCTCTCTAATATTTTCCGAAATATTATAGTTGACGGGGTTTAAGTCAGAACAAATTTCCTGCAGGTATCTTAAAGTACTTCCTGACGTATGGCTAGGGGCGCCATCGGGCATGATTGGTTCTATTCCTAGAAACAAACTTTCTAAAATGTCCCGTTGATAAATTTCGGAGTTGACTTTTTACTCTAGAGCCAATAAAACAAATTTCCGCCTTTCCTAGCATTGATACAGCCAAAGAAACCATAACTGATTTAGAAAAATGATATCTGGGAACCAGAAGATATTCCAGTGGTAATTCCGATTTTTTTTGTACATTAGAATATACCCTGTTATCCTGAGGATTTTTTGATTGGCGTAAAAATAAAACTTTTCCATCTAAGTACCAAATTTTGTCATTATCTTCGCGTAGTCTGAATCTTCTTAACATGCTTGGCATCTTTTTACTCTTCTTACCGATTATATTTTAAAAGTAGTAGTTTTTTTTATTTTCCTTCAACTTACTGTTGCTTATCATGGCTTCCTACCGCTACTGGGTTCGACAGCATCAAGAACTGTTCTTACTCCTTCCATGTTTTCTGGTGTGTACCATTCCTGGAATGTTCGATGCTTTTCTACAAATTCGATATTTATACGAATTAAATCTTATTTTCCTTCAACTTACTGTATTACCGGATTACGTACTTAGTTTGCCTCCGAATTACAGAACCCTAGTTAAATATCGCCGCCTGATTGGCTAACTTTAGTTGGTTTTTGTTGATTGCGCCCCGCAGCAAGTGGAGGGCATTGCATGAATACAAATGCGTGAAGTGAAAACACGCGCGCCTGGAGTGTGGCGTGCGGAGTGACGCGGCGCATTTTGCTACCGATCGCTGCTAATTGACGGGACCCGGCACACCGCGCCAGGTGAAACCGGTCGCGTCGACCCAATCAAACGGCGTGTGGCGCGACAGTTTACACTCCAGGCGTGATACTTCACGCGCCGTGTAATGGTGCCTTAACACACGTGGTTATTTAGCCAATCAAGCGACGTTTTTTAACTGGAGGTTCTGTAACGCGGAGGCTTCCTAAATACGCTACCGGGTTCGACAGCATCAAGAATAATTGTTCTCACTCTTTCAATGTCTTCTCGTGTGTACTTTAGCGTTAGAGATAGATTATACGCTTATTTTAATTTACTCGTGAATTTGAAATACTTTCAATTTTGACAGGGCCGAATATCAGGAGAGAGTTAAAGATTTATTCTTGAAAATATAAATTACAAAAGTAAACGGAATATACGATATCAGCAAAAATATGAAATAAGCAGAGCTCTCTACCTAGGGTTGTGTAACTAAACACGGACCGAAGAATACTGATCTTTTATTTTACCTTAAGACAGAAAATAGGCTTGCGGGTGTGTACTTTCCCAGCAAAAAAATGACCATCGAACGTAGTTCTTGAAATATAACAGCTGGCTTGAATTGTAAAAAATCCCAGGAAGGAAACCTTAATAAAAATGAAAAGAACCAAAGAGAATTGGGCCCGATATTGTGGTAAAAACCCACAGCTGGTTAATGGGGGCAGTAGGTAGAAAACTCTGC
>MU182319.1:223055-258213 GCA_016904865.1 Pissodes strobi
TTTAAATTAACTACATATAAAAAGTATACTACGTAACTAAATATTCACCCAGACCAAATAATCTATCCGCCCGTCAATCTAATTCTAACAGCCCTTCAGGCTAGTTCTCCCTCTCTCTCGCTGCTGTTCGTGGTTAATATTTTCGCGAGGAATATCCCAGGGGACTTACGAGATATGCATTCCCGAATATTTTGGTAATACTTACGACCTTCTATACTCAACCTGAAGTTAATAAACCAAGCCTTTTTTACACCGAGTGTTTCTATCCATCTCATCCAACTACCTATATCTGAGCTCCGTCTTCTGAAAGAGCACAGCGCAACTACTGCAACCGAAGTCAGGTCCATAGGCAACAAGCGGTAGGAGCGTATATGTGACACGTGGTGGAGGAAGCCGTTTCGACCCCCGTACACAGGACACAGGACCAAGGACTCGTCGAGGAGATACGATTTTCCAGATAGACCCCTGATCCAGCTAAAAATAATATTTTGCATCAATCCAAGCCGCATATATTCTTTATAGCCGTGGTGACCCACGAGATTGTTTTCTGTACCAGTTTTCTTTGGGATTTCTTGGAAATCATAACAATTAGCCTTGTTGACCATTTCGTATAAGCACGAGTATTATATCTTCTTTTAAATAAATCTTACAACTAAGGTCAAGCATAATACGGAATCTGCATATTTAGTCATCACATATTATCAGTACAGAAGAACAAAACATACTTCAAGACAGTTTGGACCATAAGAAGCGTAAGAAAACAAATAATGTGGGAAGTACACGCAGCACCCACAGGGGGTCATCTAGGAGTCTATAAAACGTTAGGAAAAAACCAAAACAGATTCTTCTGGACGGGCATGAGTAAGGACATAGAGAAATACATACACGGATGCCCAGACTGCCAGGCAAGAAAAGGACAACCCTACAGAAAAACTCCGGGCTTCTTACAACCCATAAAAGTAGGAAACATCATGGATAAAATTGGCATTGATCTTTTAGGACCGTTTAGGCGTAGCTCTCAGGGAAAGACAATGATTGTGGTGGCAACGGATTATGCATCAAGATATGCTATTACTGCAGCTTTACCAAGCGGCAAGGCAGGCCCGGTGGCAAAATTTCTCTTAGAAAAAGTATTTTTGATACACGGAGTTCCAAGGACTATTTTAAGTGACAGAGGTAAAACATTCCAGTCAGACATGGTACAAGAACTAGAACGAATTATGGGAGCACGTAGCCAGTACACAACTGCCTATCACCCTTGCTGCAACGGTCTTACAGAAAGGTTAAATAAAACAATGGCGGACATGCTGTCTATGTACTGCAACAGTCAACAGACCGATTGGTGCTCTTATATCCCATTCATCACGTTTGCTTATAACACAGCTAGACAAAACACAACGCAATTTAGCCCATTTATGTTAGTTTTTGCAAGGGAGCCAACGCTGCCCTCTGAAGCGGTCCTGATGGACGCAGAAAAAGAGACAGACATTCTACAGATAAGAGAAAAGGCGCTGCGAATGAGAGCATTAGCAGTAGAAAATATGGACAAACGCCAAAATGGTGATAAAAAACGATTTGATAATAAACATAGGGAGCTACAATTCGAGATAGGAGATAAAGTAAAAATATTTATACCAGTAAGAAAAGTAGGGCGTAGCGAAAAATGACTTCTAAGGTGGTTTGGACCATATGAAATTTTGAGGAAATTAAATGAGGTAAACTACGAAGTTATAAAAATAGGAAGTAAAAAGAAAATAAAAGACACGGTTCACGTATGTAGGATGTTGCCGTATAATGATCCCTGGACTGAGGATTCACCAATTATTGATGAGGAAGCCGAAAAAGAGAACAATAATCAAGAGGACACAGAGGACGATAGTACAGATGATACAGAAGATACAAATATACAGTTAGTTATACAAGAGGCAGAAAAAGAAAAACGTGATAAAGATAAGGGGCAACAAAACAGTAATGTAATTGAGAAAAATGATAGTATACATAAAAAAGAGGGCGAGGACCTCGAAAGAAGACTATTAGCAATTTTGGGGAAAGACAATAATAAAATTGAGAGTAGTGAAGGTATGGACGAGAAAGAAGACGAGGACTTCGAAGGAAGACTGTTAGCGATTTTAGGGAGAAAATAATGACAATGCACAAAGTATCTACAAACCCAGGTGTCAATGATAAATACCTTACATATTAGGAAAAATTATAATAAGACACTTAGGAGTGAGAAAAAAGTAGCATAGAGCAGATAGACAAATATAAGATACATTTAAAATGGAAACAATATGTACTTAAAGTAGAAAATAGAGTACATAGATATCAGAATGGAAAATAGAGTACATAGATCTTGTATATACTTAGAGTAAAAAATAATGCACATAGAAAAATATTAGAGGCACTTAGAGAAGCAAACAGAGGTATATTAGAAAGATGGAACAAGAATTTGGAACACAAGTGTTATTGACAACTATCTAAGATACTAGAGAAAGTCATAACAAAAACATGAAGGCGTCCAAATAGATGATATAGAAAATTAATATAGAAAAAAATTAAACTAGAAACGGTTATTTAATATATGTGAATAATAAAGTATAAATGGAGAAATGAAACTTTAGTAAAGTTATAATGAGAACGCAATTGTTTTCGATTAATACCATACAGGGAAAGTCATAGAAAAACATATGAGCGTTTCGAGTGAGGAGAAACTAGGAGAAATAAGTTAAAAGAAGTTTAAAGGGAAACTAGGTAGAAGACGAGCTGATGAGAAAACATATAGGCATAGGATATGTAAAACGGACTTAGGTAGTGATAAATATCTTTTCGAGAAAATCACAATACTTAAGGGCCACGGAGCATAGAAAGTTTAAAAAATATGAACATAAAAATCAGCTGATAGATTAAGAAATATACTAGATATAAATAGAGTAGAATAATGAATACATAAAGGCCTAATACATATAGGATATGAGATATAAAAAGTCTAAAATAATTCATATGGCAAACAATATTATACATAGACATAATACATAATAAAATAATAAATGCATCACCGACATATAATATACATACCAAGACTATATGGAGCCAGTGCGAGGCAGGATCCGGAGAGATGGGAACCATATGTAAGACAATGAAGGCAGCGTCACGATGTCCAGAAAAAAAGGGGGAATCTAGAAAGAGAAAATGTTGTAAAAATGTTGAAAAATTAGGACCTAAATGGGGAACAATTGAAACGTGTGTAGTTGAGCACAACTCTTAAGTACTGCTAGATAAGCAGTAGCTGAAAAAATACTACTTCTAAAAACAAAGATCAAGTAACAAGGCAAATTACAGCGACAGGTTTACATTTATTCAATCCATATGGAAATACACACTGCTACCTACCCAGGCTATTACGAGATAACCTATTACAAAACCATTTCACGCGGACTTAGTGGAGGACCTGACAGCTCACTGTGCACTGAGATGTCATCGTCCGTCACTAATGATCAACACTGAGATTAGGGATGATAAATTCATCATAAACTCATCCTGAAGTGGACATGGAAATAGTCTGTATGGAAGCGGCCACTCCCATACAGCGCAATAACACGTCAACTCTAGGAGCGCTAAAATATCCATCCCATGTTTGTGACAAAATCATTCCAATAATACCAATATTAAGCAGCACTGTACATGCACAAAACACATGAAATATAATTATGCAAGCTATTTTTGTTGCACTAACATGCAGTCTATTCCTACTATTGATCTATTATTTAAATTATATAGGTACTTAAGCAATACGACCAGTTCCACCGGCACAAATCACCCCCTAAACCACAAGATGGATACACTTTAAGGATAGAAAATCAGAATTCGGATGGTAGCCTAAATTGCATATTTCAAAAGATTGCAGTTAGTCGACCCGAGCAATGAAACATCAACATGACCTGAACTTAATTTTTTGCCGATTATGCACAGTGGTATAAATACGTATCATATCATATTATAATATTTAGAAATAATAGCTTAGCTGTAATTAAATTATCGTAATATAGGCTAAAATACGAATAGATATAGGACTGCCAGATATACATATGAATAATCAAAGGAATTATTTTTAATCCTTTATATAAGAGATTTACAACAAGTAATAAATAAGAATCTGAAATATGATGAAATATTGGTATAAATAATCCAAATCTAATAATAAAAATAAAAACGGAAACGTCTTAAAATGTTTATTATAACTAAAAATATATGTAAATAGTAGGTCACCTACATCTGACCACAACGGTCGTATATTGTTATTGTATTTGGCAACTAAAAAATTGATTGATTGTTATTAGTTAATTATTAAAACAAACCTTTCTTTTGTTCCATGTCAGCAAAAAGCACTGGGTCAAGCAACATACAGAGTCGACAACACTTCAAGACTAATACCGGGTGGACAAAACTGAGCCACGAGACGAAGTGGACAACAAGTAAAAATAATGGACAAACTGTTGCAACCAGCCAGAACGTCTTGGATCGAGTAGAGACCAGTACGGACTGATTGTGACAGTGAAAAAGTGTTACTATAAGGTTGAGTGCAAAATGTAAAAATATATATATATGTAGTAAGGGAATAGCATATCTGGTAATAAACTCCGGAGGCCGTAGTTTTTCTGGAGGGAGGGCATGTGTCAACTAACATAAAATCATACAGTGGAAAGTTTGAACTTAACCTTGAATCGCAATTATAAATTGTTGTTAATTAAAGTATAAACTGTTATGATTAACCTTGCTGACAATTCAAAACAATACTCGAATTAGAGGTCAAAGTTTGGTATAAAAAGCTGGGCAGCAGCCCATACCGGCAGACTTTGATCTCCAGTGCGAATTACCGAAAGGGAAAAGCCCCTCTGGTAGATCAAAGCTCTCACTTTTAAAAAAGACCTATCAGTGCGAATTACCGAAAGGGAAAAGCCCCTCTGATCAGGCACGCCTTAAAAGTGAATCAGTGAAAATTAATAACGCCATAAGGCAAAGTGCTATTTAAATTAACTACATATAAAAAGTATACTACGTAACTAAATATTCAGCCAGACCAAATAATCTATCCGCCCGTCAATCTAATTGTAACAGCCCTTCAGGCTAGCTCTCCCTCTCTCTCGCTGCTGTTCGTGGTTAATATTTTCGCGAGGAATATCCCAGGGGACTTACGAGATATGCATTCCCGAATATTTTGGTAATACTTACGACCTTCTATACTCAACCTGAAGTTAATAAACCAAGCCTTTTTTACACCGAGTGTTTCTATCCATCTCATCCAACTACCTATATCTGAGCTCCGTCTTCTGAAAGAGCACAGCGCAACTACTGCAACGAAGTCAGGTCCGTAGGCAACAAGCGGTAGGAGCGTATATGTGACACTATACCGAAAAATTACATTCTGCGGATTAAATGCGATATTGTCAGTTTGCAACATTTGGAATTTTGCCGAGGTAATGCGCCCTAACCATCTTTTTTAATTATTGGAGGTTTTGATTTCGTTCTACGATGGGAGATCGAGAATAAATAACTAAAGTCTTGAATTATCACTTATTTATGGAACGTCTATATAGGTAATTAGGGGTTTGATAGGCCGAATATTTTAAACAGCTTGCTTTTTAACTTTATGGACTTTAATAGGTGATGAACTGACTTAAAAAAGCAAATGAGAAATAGCGAACAAGCTAACAACATAACCCAACTTTTTAATCGGTAACACTTATTATTTCGCACATGCGCACGGCAGAATAGTTCTGTTCATGACATTTTAATGTTTTACCCTCTTTTTTACATAAGAACTAGCGTCAATGCGACGTATATTATTTGATAAGTATATTAGTGAAAATAATGATAAATAATAACAGCAATGTTTATTTTGCCTAATTAGCTATTGTTGTAGTTGTATTATTTTGTATATTAGCTGTGCCCGCAAAGGCGCCCAATCAAACAATATTTGATATTTAATTTCAAAATGGTTTTACAGGTATGAGAGCTGTAAAATCTGTCCTTCGCGCTGCTGGGGCCCTAAAGTTACGGTACCCCAATGAAAAAGAAGATATTCTAGTTTTGAGGTCTATTAAAGATATTAATCTTGCGAAATTCCTTTCTCATGATGTGCCACTATTTCAAGTAAGTAATTCCATTATTAATCTATGAAACAAATTATGAACTAACAAGTTTTTAATCAGTAACTTTAGTTAAGTAAGGTCTTTGTTCGCTCATATCTTTAAACAATCAACTAACCACTAAAACACTTTTGGATAATCTACAATCTTCAGTAATACATATTACCTACGTATCTACTGCCGCATCTCGACAACCAAGCATGGACCTTGCTTCAGCTGACGATGGATATAGTTTTCAAGCTGTCAAATATATCGAGTATTACTTTTTATATAAATAGTACCTAAAGTCAACTGGGACCAAATATTTTATTTTAGCTTGATATTTTAATATTTGCTGGGCTGAGGGGTTAGCCCTAGGCCGGAAGGCCCCAGTCTTCCGGTGCACAACTGCTTATGAATACATATTATGATGTACCTATTGCCACGGCTAGCAACCATGCGAATGTTTTTATGTTACTCCATAGAACTAGCCTTATCGCGTCTATGTATGAGTCATCGCCGGCCTCGAAGATTCAGGAACTGTGGAATTATCTCGATGCCCTGGTCGAGAGTCATATAGAGTGGCCTCGTTTATTCTGGATTATTAGTGATAGATTTTAGATTGTATATAAGTAGCAGGCAGAAAGCATGTTGAGTTAGTTAATTATTGAGTGTTGAACTATAAAGATCTAATAGTTATAAGGTTATAAGAGAAGTTCAATGTCTTTAATTGTATAGAGTGATAAAGAATAAAGAGAGTATTATTGTAAAATATGAAAAGTTTTAATTTCGTTCAGAACCCATGGAAAAAGTAACATTTAGTGTCATAAGTGGGATTGTGAAGAAACGGGACTTATGAAGTGTTCTTCGAGGAGAGAAGAGAGTACAAGAACTTTAACGAGGCCGTTTTAACTGGTGGATTCTGCGAACATTTTATAACATTCTATGATCAATACAAGACAACAAACGGCAGAAATAGACCAAATAAATAAAATGTTGGCTGATTTCATGGAAAATCGAAATTCTGAGAGACAAGCAGAACAGGACAAACTTCAGAAAACTTTGCAAGACCAAAAAGATGAAAGGCAAGCAGAAAATGACAGGCTTCAGAAAATTTGGCAAGACCAAGAAGATAAAAGGCAAGCAAACAGGATAGGGCTGAACGTAGTAGGCATGCGGATCGGGAAGACGATGGACGTAGAAGGCAAGCAGAACAGGACCAGCTTCAGATGCTGGATATAATTGCAGTCGAGCAAGAAAAAAGAAGTAAACAATATACAAAATGCAGTTGGAACTATACAAAAAGGAATTGGGAATGTACAAAAAGAAGTTGGAAATATACAAAAAGAAGTAGGAGACATACAGAAAGAAATGAAGAATCTACAAGCAGAAGTTACAAGAATAAAAAATCAAGGATTCACCGAGAGGGTGTTCGCCACAGGGCAAAATATCAAACCTCCAACGTATGACGGTCAAACATCCTGGAAAATGTAGAGAAGACAATTTGAAGCCGCTGCTGTTGCCTACGGTTAGAATAACGATGAAATGGCTACACCATTAGTGATAGCGCTTCGTGGTTCTGCTCTGGAACTACTACAGACCATTCCCATCAGCCAACAGGGGAAATATGACATTCTTGTAGCTGCCCTGGAGAGACGATTTGGAGACCAACACAGAAGACAACTGTATCAGGGACAAGTAAAGTCCCGACATCAGAAACCTGGTGAAAACCAGAAAGAGTTTGAGGCAGACGTTAGACGTCTCATTCAATTGGCGTATCCGGGAGCAACGGAAGAATTTCAAGAAGAACTCGCTGCCAAATATTTCGTGGATGGTATCAGAGATCCAGAAATTTAGAAGATGCTACGTCTAGTTAAATTTGATCAGCAGTGTAGTTTTGGGTAGAGCTCTAGAAATCAAGGCTGCCTGTAACATCTCTAAGCCAACAATCAGGGCCGTATCAATCCAGGAAGAAAAGCTGGCGAACAGTTTTGAATTAACTGAGATGGGCGATATTTTGAAGAAATTAACCGACGTTCTTCTGGCCACGGCTAGATTTCGGGAGCCACTAGACTGCCATGCAACCAAAATGCTATTAGTCAGTGCTATAGATGTGGCAAGACTGGACATTTCAAAAGGGACTGTCAAGTATAGAGATTCCGGGAGTCACTAGAAGTTAGACCATGTAACCGAAATGCTATAAATCAGTGCCATAGATATGGCAGGACTGGGCATTTCAATAGAGACTGTCAAGTGCACAGATTCCAGGAGCCATTAGAAAATAGGGCATGTAATCGAAATGTTTCAAATCAGTCCTATATATGTGGCAGTAGGCAAATGAAGTTTGAGGTTGATCAGCAGTGGACGGACCTCAGAGCAACTTAAAATGGATCAGCTTGAGGATAGTGAAATAGCTCTACTGCTAAAAGCTAAAGAAGAACATCAACCAAGACCAAGCTGGAGAGAGATTTCAACCAAAGAAGTTACTTTTAAAACTCTGTGGGCTCAGTGGGACTCCCTAGTAGTGGAAAATGGACTTCTTAAATGAGCCTGGGAAAGTGCTGATGGAAAAGTAGTGAAGATACAGTTAGTGGTACCAAGGAGGAAGATATCGGAAGTTCTGGAAAGAGTTCATAATGGAAAGTCTGGTGCTCATCTCGGGGTGGCCAAGGCGATTGACAAGATCCGCGACATATTTTACTGGGTCAACTGGTGCCAGGATGTAAAATCGTGGTGTCGGCAGTGCTCAATCTGTGCCGCAAGTCTAGGACCCAAAACAAGATCTAGGGGGAAAATGAAACAGTATAATGTAGACCTACCGTTTGAACGTATCGCCTTTGACATAGCTAGCCCTTTCCAGAGAAAAATGATGGTAACAAGTACATTTTAGTGGTAATTGACTACTTCAGTAAATGGCCTGAAGTATTAACGATCCCCAATCAAGAAGCGGTTACCATAGCAGAGGTCCTCGTGAATAACCTATTCAGCAGATATGGTGTTCCGTTAGAGCTGCACTCAGATCAAAAACGCAACTTCGAATCCAAGGTTTTTAGTCTGTGATTTACTCAACATCCATAAAATACGGACTACAGCTTTATATCCACAATCAGATGGCATGGTCGAGAGGTTTAACAAGCCCCTTGAAGAACATTTGTCAAAGGTTGTATGAACATCAGAAATATTGGCACCAACACATTCCACTAGTTTTGATGGCATATAGATCAGCAGTCCATGACACGACAGAACTAACACCAGCCATGGTTTTATTTGGAATAGAACTCCGTTTACCCTGAGACCTATTACTCGGAATGCCAGACAACCAGGATATGTAAATTCAAGAATACGGGGACTCTCTTAAGGTAAAGTTACTATACATCCATGAATTAGTCAGAGAAAACACGGAGAAAGCCAGTGACCGAATGAAGACACGATATGATCTCAAAGCTAATTCTATAGGATTTCAGATTAAGGATAAAGTCTGGTTATATAATCCTCAAAGGAAGATCTCCCAAGCTATACAGTCATCAAAATAATTAATGACGTAGTGTATAGAATTCAACGTAGCCCCAGAAGCAAACTGAAAGTTGTCCACCTCGATAGGCTCAAAGCATATCACGGACATGAAGTAGCTGATCGGGACGATCAGATTTAAGAGGGAGGCAATGCCACGGCTAAAAACCATCCTAATATTTTTGTACTACCCTATAGAACTAGCCGGCCGCGAAGATTCAGGAACTGTGGAATTATCTCGATGCCCTGGTCGAGAATCATATAAAGTGGCCTGGCTTCTTTCGGAGTATTCGTGATAGATTTTAGATTGTATATAAGTAGCAGGCAGAAAGCGTGTTGAGTTAGTTAATTATTTAGAGTTGAACTGTAAAGATCTATTAGTTATAAAGTTATAAGAGTAGTTTAGTGTCTTTAATTGTATAGAGTGCTAAGGAATAAAGAGAGTATTATTGTAAATCATTAAAAGTTGTGATTTTGTTCAGACCCCACGGAAAAAGTAACACTATAATTAACGGTAAAATCTAATAAGTTAAAAATACAATTATATTTTAGATTGTAAACAAAATTCATCCATATCTGGATGCTGGAAGCTGATCAAAATAGTACAGGTAGGAACATCATACTTGTGGTTAAAATTGCACTTAAAACATCTTTCGTTTGCTTTGGAATATGACAAAATTGACACTACGTTAGCAATATCTAGTGTTTGCGCAAGTTTCATCAATGTTTATTCCGTAAACTTAGACCGGGGTGCGAAGACTGCCATGTTTATATGGCCACGTCACTTTATAAAAACCTAACGCATAAAATATTTGCTGGCCAACTTTTTCAATTACGACAGATATTTAAGGAATAATATAATAAAAAGTCTACAAATATTCTGAAAAACTGTGACTTGGGCTTACAGAAGACTATAGCTCTTGGTCGGGCCCGGACCCCTTTTCGCGAACACGCGAAACATTGCTAGTTACGCCACTGACTGAAACGAAGATCGGTAGTGCTATCTTAGGGTACGTCCATAGTGCACCGCTTCTCGCTTCTCGTTTCATCGCGGCAGACTAGCGACAAAAAGATAAGATCCGTAGGATGGAAATTGATAAAGATATTTTAAATTCGGAAGTGCTTTTAAAAAATGTTATATGAGACAAACGATTGAAGTATGGTATTCAACAACTTCTGAGCGAGACCTATTAATTTCATGAGTGTGAGTTGTTCTTTCTTGTTTTAATTTATTAGAAACATTATCACTGGCTAATAAAATTCGTAACAGATTCATCCATGATGTCAACTGAGACAAAGCGAGACACTAACGCAAGCGGTGATCTATGACCACCACCTGCTACAATCGCGCAGGTTGACCAAGCCAGTAGAGTAAAAGCCGGCGAGCGAGAAGCGAGCAGCGGTGTACTATGGACGTACCCTAATAGGCGATGTGTAAATCACAAACTACCAGTTGAGTTCTCAACGACATATAAGATTAATGGTCTAGATCGCGCTCCATAATTTAAAATTCAATGTCTTCGCATGACACTACTGATATATAAGTGTTGTTGTATAAACCTCCTTTAAACTTAACAGCATTTAAGCACGCCAATGGACAAACATTTAAGCGACATGAAGCATGTGCGCGGCATGCGGCAGTTAAAAAACTATTTTCAAAATGTTTTAAGAAATATCCTCCATCCAACCGTAAGCCGTAGGCGTGTAGGTAGTACCTGGGAAGCGTTGACCATCGGGAGCAACCCATTTATTTATCCCATATATTTATCCCCAATATGATAAGAAGTGGTGCCTTATGCCCGACAGCGTTTCCCGCCATTAGAATCGTTATGTTTTTTCGTCCAGCACCTGCCGTAGTACGAGAAGTTACTGTTCCCCTTTTGCCTACAACTTTGGGGTTTAGAAATCCATGAGAAAACCGGACTCATCAAGGTTCCAAATGAGGTGTGCATGACTTATAAGGCAAGCCCAAGTTATTCAGAATATTTTCCAATAATTCAAAAAATGTCTTTATAATGAACGGGTCCAAACTTATTTTGCGGGCGTACTCTACTGACTGTGACTTCTACATGGACAAACCATGTCGTTTCAAAAACCCCACAACAACAAACTAACCCAAACTAACCCAAAATAAATACCAAAAAACTAACTGGAAACAAAACATCGGTGATAAGTCAAAACTACAGTATTTCTTACCTTATTAGTAAAAAAACAACAGATTAAAATCAATATACTTGTGCCGAAGATTATTAATTTTATTTAATCCAACGAACTGGATGATTTGATCACACAAACATAGTAACCGGAAATACCCATTTGTATCCTAACTGAAGCTGTCTATTTTTGCTATATATGTTAGTTCGATAGTCTATATATTTGTCTTCAGCAATTCATAGATGGCGGGACAAGTTTAAAACTAATTGCTGAAAATCAGATTTTTGAAGGTTAACTTAAAACATCTTCCCACTAATTACTACATATTTATTTAAAACATGCCCTTTTCATATAAATGGTCATTTCCTCAACTGTAAATACTTCTTTAAATCATTTTTAGCTTCATTTGCCTTATAAACAAACACATCATCATTGTGGATCATTGTTTTGTCTTTTATAATAATGTAGTGCTGTACATATTCAGTGATGTTCATACATTGAATGAAACATTTGTTTGTACAATTATCTCTTTTTGAGCACATGCCGATTTATTTCCTTCATCTAAATGTCTCAAAATTACGATTAATTAAATTTTAAATTATTTCAGGGTATAACCTCCGATCTGTTCCCCGGAGTAATTTTGCCAGAACCCGACTATGTTTTGCTTAACAAAGCTGTCGAGGACACTTGCAAGACCATGAACATCCAGTGCGTTCCAGTTTTTCTCGAGAAAGTTCAGCAGCTGTACGAAATGATTGTCGTAAGGCACGGTTTGATGATTGTCGGTATGCCGTTTGCCGGCAAAACCACTTCTTATCGTGTACTGGCAGATGCGCTGGGTTTGGTAGAAGAAAGTGTAAGTAGATCCTAGTTTGGTATTTTAATGTGGTATTCGTAACAACGTAGAAAACGTCTGAACAGAAGGAAGTTTATAGTGGGATAATTGCAATATTTGCCGTGAAGTTTACCAAACCATATCATGTATATTTACTTTTCGTGGGTTTCATAACATGTATTTTTCAATTTTCTTCCATACACGGATTTGCTTCTGCCTCTCAGGAGTTTTGCTTCAATTCTTTACGCTTCGCCTTCTGTACGAACATCGCCAAAATCTTTGCAACTTTACAGGATTACTAATTAAAATTCACTTACGGGCACGTCTTCCTTTTTTCATGGAATGTTATTAGTACACATAACCTATAGTCTTCGTAATATACTGAGGATTGCCCTTATTGTTAGCTTGAATGATCAAAACTTTATGTTTTTATTTGCATAAATCAATAATTAGTGTGTTTCAATAATTATTAATCTAACTGTTCTGACTTAACGTTTCTCAAAGTTCATTTAATATCGTTCAAATTTTGGATTAGTTTGGTTGCCACAATGATAAAAATCAAACAAAGCATGTATAACATAGTTCATCGTTTCCAGAAATATAAGAACACCATGATTTTTTTGTTCTTTTTTTAGGGAGGTATGGATGAACATCGTGCAGTCTATACAGTCATGAATCCCAAATCGATAACCATGGGCCAGCTGTATGGTCAGTTCGACGCAATTTCACATGAATGGTCAGATGGCATATTGGCGGTTAGTTTTAGACAGTTTGCAATGTCTACAAGTGAAGACAGGTTAGCGGACAATAATAATACATAATACATAGTCATTATAATTTTTATTTGCACTGACGATATTACTCTGTAATACATTCCAGATTTGCTTATCATGATTTAAGTGGTGGCTATTTGACCACATTGCACATAAATTATAATCCTCTAGCCATAGCAAAATTTAGAATCACTGCTCAGCATTATTCAGCTCACTACACTACAGCAGAGACGATCCAATGGAAGCAACACATTTGCACAACGACACAGCAGGTATACTAAATATCACACTAACTCAAAACATGCCTCACAATATTGTGATAGAAAACCTGGAAAACTCGTCATATTTAGATCATTTTCCGATTGGCATCACAATTAACAACGTACACGAATACTCATAAATACACCCAGAAACTTTCATGCACAAATTTACAGAACATTTAACAGAAAATATCGAAATACACATAAACTCTAAGGCGTGTATAGACAAGCAAGTTGTTAGATTCACCAAAGAGCTACAAGCAGCCATAAACACTGACAAGGAAACAGTACGCACAAGACAAAATAACCCATATACACTACCTGAACACATAAAATAAAACATAAGACTCAGGAATAGAATAAAACACGCGACAGGAGATGTACATACTAACAGACAAATAACAGACTCACCCATACCATTAAAACAGACATAAAAGCTACAAAAACGTGGGCTGAATACCTATCCTCAATCAACACATAAGACAACTCTCTATAGAAAATAGCCAAAACTGTGCAAAATATGGACTGTGGGAAATTGTGCACACTAGCAAAAAGAAGGCAGAGGCATTCGCCGAATCGCTGGGGGTCACAATTCAAATTAAAAAATGGAACACATGACATAAACCACAAGGCAGCCATAGAGAGAAATTACAAAGTAGTTATTACAGACATAAATGAGGACTCAAACAACGAAATACTCCGTGCAGACGCAGACGAAATTGTGCAATTAGTTGCACATCTAAATCCAAAAAATCATCAGGACTAGACAATATTCAAAATAAGGTCTTAAAAAACTCCTTGACTTAGCCCTACAAAAACTAACAGACATAATAAACAAAACACTACAACTTAAACACTTTCCAAAATCTTGGAAAATAACAAAAATCATACTCATTCCCAAAGCACACAAAAATCTCATCTTTCCCCAGAACTTGTGCCCTATTACCTTGCTCTCATCTGTGAGCAAGCTGACAGAACGAGTCATTCTGAACAGACTAAACACACACATTACACAACACAACCTATTCCCAAACGAACAATTTGGGTTCAGGAAACAATACCACACTGAGCTCCAGATTGCCAGACTTATCTTATTTGTTGACCCCCTTTCACGGGACCGGCTCAGCGCTTAGACAGAGGCAGAGCTACCCTTCTGCTTGAGTTACTCGTTAGTCCAGTTTGAAGGGCCTTGTATTCGGTGGGAACCTTCAGTGCTCCTGCTTCCCGAGCTTTGTACGAATATAAGTTAATGAAATGCAGACTTCAGTGCTTTGTGTCGGAATGATCACAAAATGGTGGCATAAGCAGCCAATGTCACAATCTCCAAATACATCACCGGTTCGCGAAGCCCCCTGCCGTCCTGACATGCCCCCGAATTAAATATAATGGACACACTGTAGGAATCTTCCACCACTTCCCGACGCCTCTCGATCACGCACCAAGACGTGGACCCCTCCTAAACCCCCGACGCCAACACACGTGCCACTTACAGGACGGCTTGCGAGCGCGACGCGCGTTGTCTATTCAAAGGTCACGACGGAAGTGCCAGACTTGTCGAGCAGGCGACTAGAGGACTACAAAGACACAAGCGTCTAGGCACAGACCCCGATTATCGATTTAAAGCTCGCGCGTGCGTGTTCACGGATTTCTAATCCCGATTCCATACGACGTTGGGCGAATGTATCAGAATAACCCATGTACGGTCTAGTGAATTGCTTTCAACTGGTTTGGTAGGGCAGTGGTCAGACACTGCGCTTCTGATACGGCGGCCCGGGTTCGTTTCCCGTCGGTAGCAGGACAAGAATTTTTTAAGGTTATGTTTGTTTCTTTTTTAAATTTGGGTCAGTTTTGTTTGGTTGCGCCTTGGAGCGAGCGAAGCGATCGGAGAGCCATGCGTGAAGTTAACAGTACTGCTTTAAATTCCCGCCCTCCCTATATCATACATCACGACCAAACACGCAAGATGCTTTAAATCGATACTCGGGGTCTGTACCTAGACGCTTGTTACAAAGACGGGTACCAACCGGAGTTATAGTTCTGGATGTTGAAACAAATTTCGACAAAGTGTGGCATTAAGGACTCACACAAACTAGACAGGAGACACACATTACCACTTCTAATAACACAACTCATTGCGTCTTTCCTAAAACTCAGATCATTCGTCACACAAGTAAACATTACACTTTCCAACACCATACACATGGGGGCAGAGTCCCTCAAGGCTCCTCTCTCCCCCACGCTGTACACAGCAGACATACCAAGACACCTAAACACTGAACTGTCCATATATGCAAACGACCGACACTTGCATGTTTGCGATGAACAAGAACAACCTAGTAGGATTCGAAAATCACATACAGCAACACGACTTCATAAATGACTAGGCAGAAACCTGGAATATCAAAGTTAATGATAAAAAACAAGTCATGTTTATCAGTACTAAACACAAGAAACAAATTCCAAATTTAAAAACATCAAATACAAAAATCAGATGGAAAGACGCTCCAAAATATCTAGGGGTAACCGTAGATAGTAAACTTTCATTTAACAAGCACATTCAAGCCCAAATAGAAGAAGGCATTGCCGTCAAGCAAGCCTTCTTCCCATTAATTAACAGGAAAAACAAAATGTCATTTAAAATAAATTACTTTTCGATAACCAGGTTATAAAGCCCAAAATCCTTTTCATAGCCATAGTATACATACACATACACATAAAACTAACAAAACTAATACAATATTCCAACACAAAACACTAAGACAAATAGTGAACGCACCTTGGCATGTAGGTACGCAAACACAATCAATCAATCAATCAAATCTTTATTCATTTTTAGAACAGTATCCATACTTATAAGCTAGTCATAAATGTAATCGAAGTGCGTGTTCTCGTTTTACGAGTTGTGTTGCGCTTACATTGCGCATCTCACTCGCGAACTAAACACCTGCGACTTAGGGGCTGGTGTCGGCCCATCTAATGACTAACTAATCAGTAGTCAGGTCAACCTTGTGATTTTTTGGGATTATTTCCCTTCAATCAAGCTACAGGGTGAGTTTGCCTATAGGCTGTATTGATTGGTTGAGGGTGTTTTAGGGGTGGTTCAAGCTGGTGTTAAATGCAGGAAAAAGTAGCCAAAAAACCTGCTTAATATTATCACGATACAGACGGCACAGACATGTAACACAAATATATACAATATATACATTCTATGTACAATTCAATAACTAATTAGTCAATTCAAGGACTATGTACTTAAATGCACATAGTAGTATATGGGTGCGCTCATGTAGGCCCACACATGAAGGGTATAACATACGATTGTTCGCCCCGAACACGTAAATCTTGCCTGGGGGAGGGGATAGCACGCGCGGCTTGGTGGCTGCGGCGAGAGTGATGAAGTGGTCTTGTCTGGTTCGTAGTATGTATGTTAGTACATCCATGTTCAGGTATTTGTTCATTTTTAGTGAATTGTATTTGTATATTGAGTCGTTTATGGTGGCCTAAGTTCCTGATAAAAGAGGTCCGTGTGCTTATATAGCGGTCCATGTTTCAGTCTGTGGCGTGGGTCATGTCTTAGGTCTGCGATACCTGCGGTCGCTTCTGATCTCCTGATGCCATATTTAAAGAACTTACAGGCTGTATCGTTGACATATTGTTCAACATACTCTATGCTGGCCATGTTATGTAGATCGCTGACTCGAACTCGATCGAGTAGCGTTAAGGAGAAAGCAGCCCGCAAGTATCTGTTTTGTATCGTCTGTATATGTTTGAGGTGGCTTCTTGCTACTGAGCACCAAACTGGTGCTCCGTATAGTAACGTCGGTCTTATTATTGATTTGTAGATTGTCAGTTTGTTAGTCGGGCTTAAGTATGATCTCGTTCGTATAAGTTGATTCAAACTTTTGCGGGTAATTATGTTTTTAGCCCTGATTGCCGCGACGTGCTTGGAAAAAAGGAGCTTTCGGTCGAAAACTATCCCTAGGTATTTGACGGGGTCTATCGGCCTAATTGCTGCGTTGCCTACAGTAATAGGTGCCAGGTCTATATGGCGCTTATGTGTCAATATACCTAGTTCTGTTTTCGACGCATTTAAGGTTATTTTCCAATCCCTGTAATAGGGGGTTAGAAGGGTGAGATGGTGTTCGAGATTCCGTTTTGCTACCTGCACGTCTGATGACTGTGAGTATATCACCGTGTCATCAGCGTACAGGGCAAAGGAATTTGCAGGATGAGACGGGAAGTCAGCTATAAAATGACTGAATAGTTGCGGTGACAAAACTGTTCCTTGGGGCACTCCAGACATGATCTGTCTAGGTCCCGAAGTATAGCCATGAATGTTAACCGAAAAGGAGCGATTCGCAAGGTACGACGCAATGAGGGATGCTAGATGTAAAGGCATTCCATGGATAGCAAAAAGCTTATATATCAGCCCATTGTGCCATACCCTGTCGAATGCTTTCTCAATGTCGAGTAGCAACAATGCCGTTGCCTTGGCCTCATTGAAGCCGTTCAGAGCATCCTGTGCGACCTTCGCCGCGAGCATAGTAGTGCTATGACCGCGGCGAAAACCGAACTGCTCCGGGGGTAGAATCCGAAGACTCTCAACGACACTGCTAATCCTCGACATGATGAGCTTTTCGGTTAGTTTGCCGAGCGTATCGAGCAACGATATTGGCCGATACGAGGACGTAAGCCTCGCATCCTTGCCCGGCTTAGGAAACAGTATTATCACCGCTTTCTTCCAAGCAAACACAGACATACACACAAACCTCACCGATCAACGATTTCTTGGCAGGAAAACATACAAGGTTCTTGGAGCAAGTACACAATCACACAAACCCACTCATACCTACACTCCTTAGCAGAGTAACACACCCAAACAGAACACTACACATAAGCCTATTACTTGCACCCGACGGACGCGTGTAATGAACCAAGGGCCAACACGTGATTTATTTTAATAATTGTTTCAACAATTTTTTTAAAACAAAAATAAATAAATAAAAATTATTTAATTTTAATCGTTCAAAAATTAAGTCTCGAAACAAAACCCAGGGAGAAAACGTTCAAATAAAATAATAAGTTTATTTTAATTAACAAAAACTATAAACAAATTGAAGTTTAACTTTCACGAAGTAAGGCCGAAAACAAAAAGAAAATAAGCGGTTAGTTATTTAACCTAAGGGAAGCGTAAGCCAAAAGCACTTAAACTCGTTCAATACAAAATAAAAAATAAATATTAATAAAACCACTTACAATTGAAGTAACTTTCAATAAACGGCATGTTATTTACCATCACAAGATTCAGGATCCGATTTGAAAACGCGGTGACGTATACTTTAGATTTTTATTCGACTACAGAAGAACGCGGCACAAAAGGAACTAAAAAAGAGATCAACTGCAGTCAAACAAATTCTTATGCAGGTTTCACAAACCTTATTCTAAAAACAACCTCATTGGTCAGGGCGGCTCTAATTTCCCGTCCAGCGAATTAAAATGAAAGAAAAAGGATATGACCATATAAGGTCCGAAGATTTCTTGAACTTTGAACACAAGTGTGAACTAAAAAGCCAAAGCTTGGTATGGAAAAATACCGAATTCTTGGGGAGATGAAAAATGAAACCAATTAGAACCGTGTTTTCGCCGAAATCAGGGCAAAATTGCGTAACATCACCTGTTTTCTTGGTGCAGGTGTACAGAGATTCTGGATTATCTGGGGGACAAAATGCGTCATAAACCTGCTATAAAAGTGTGACATTATCGAAGAAAAATCAGTCTTGTTCTCAAATCCAGTTGCAGTAGGTTCTAATGGCCAAATCCAAAATTTTATAAGAAATATCAGTTACAGCGGGTCGCTATGCCGAAAATTAGATAGAAAAGTTTAAAAATTTCAAATATTAATTTTCTAGTCGGTAATATAGTTTTAGTTGTGACCAAAAACCGAAATTAGTGACTCTCAGTTTCAAGGCTCGTGGAAATAACTAAGTAAATAAGTAAATTCATGTCATCGGTTCGAAAAGTAAAGTAAAGTAACGTGGTGGATTTTCGTCATTCGTCGAGGGATAAGATGGAAGAGCAAGGGCAGCTAGGTTGGCAGGTTAGTTTGAAGTCATAATAAGTAAAGTGCTGATATATTTGAAAACATTTATCGTTGTCTGTCTGCAAGAAATTCATGTGTGTTTCAGTAAAACATTTCCGTGCTCAAGTTAGACAGAAAGTTTAGTTTTAACTCATAATGTGTAGATTGCTTGTATATTTGAAAACATTTATCGTTGTCTGTCTGCAAGAAATTCATGAGTATTTCAGTAAAACAATTCAGTGCTCAAGTTAGATAGTAAGTTTAATTTAAATAATGAGGCGTAGAGTGCCTATATATTGCGAAACATTTATTGCTGTATGTAGTCGATAATTTTTTTTTATGGCAGTGGCACACACACTAAAGGGAGATCCTATGGCGCTCGACGAGCGGTGTGTGTGCGAAGATGTTGATTGACACGGTTCTTGAATATTTGTAGGTTGTAATTAGCGGGAAACAGATGTCCTGGAAGTGAGTTCCACAGTGATGCAGTGCGCCAGACAAAGGAGTTCTGGTAAAGCGATGTTCTAGGTGTTTCTA
The DNA here is from genome assembly GCA_016904865.1 of Pissodes strobi. Lineage (NCBI taxonomy): Eukaryota > Metazoa > Arthropoda > Insecta > Coleoptera > Curculionidae > Pissodes > Pissodes strobi. Next base: position 243,329 of record MU182319.1, read on the forward strand.
GTTCTACGACGAACTGGTGCGCTCCTGCCGTCTGTCGGGACTGTCTGACAGGAGTTGCCAGGGGCGGGATTATGCGGGTCAAATCCTGGGAACATCTGCCGTGAAAGTATCTGTAAAACAGAGACATCTCGGCCACATGTCTGCGATGTTCCAGACTATCCAGATTCCGGGTCAACTCCGGATCGCCGACGAGACGCAAAGCCCTCTTCTGAATGGAATCCAGCAGCTTTAGGGTATGCTTTGGTGAGGCACCCCAGATATGTGAGCAATATTCTAAGCACGGTCTTATTTGCGCTTTGTACATCAAGAGCAACTGCTGCGGTGTATAGAGTTTTTTGTTGCGAAATAGCGCGCCAAGCTTCTGGGAGGCTGATTTTGCGATGTTAGCAACATGGTCGTGCCATGACATATTGCTGTTGACCGAGACACCCAGCAGCCCGATTGACGAGGATGAAGGAGTGGTCGATCCTGCCATAGTGATGTCAGGGCCCGCTGTATTGGCCCTCTTAGTAAACGTTGCTGCTTGGGTCTTTGCTGCATTGAACTGGACCAAATTTTGGTCGCCCCAAGTATGAACTTTCTCCAGGTCTTGATTAATTGCTGTAATCTGTTCCTGTCTGCGGTGATGAGTCTCAGTCGCTGGTAAGGGTTTTTCTGATCTAAAGTGGGAGACAAGGGTACTGTCATCTGCAAAACTGTAAACAGGATTATTCGTTTCGATCAGCAGGTCATTAATATAGATGAGGAACAGAGTTGGTGAAAGTATTGCGCCCTGAGGCACGCCCGCGCCGATGGTGAATGTGTCCGAGATGTGTCCATCGACTGCAACGTGTAGGGATCGATTCTTAAGGAAACTGGCCAGCCAGCGGCAGAGAGAGGCGGGCAGTCCCAAGGACGGCAGTTTGTTGAGCATGCCAAACTCTGTCAAATGCCTTTGAAATATCCAACGCAATCGCTCGAGACTCTCCGTAGTTTTCAATTGCCCTACTCCATATATGAGTGACATATGCCAATATATCTCCTGTCAATCTCTCTTTGCGAAAGCCGTATTGATTATCGCTGATTATTCTGTTGCTCTCGAGGTACTTGAGTAGTTGCTGGTTGACTACACGTTCCATGACTTTGGAGATTATTGGAAGCAAGGCAATTGGGCGATAGTTTGAGGGCGTGGTTTTCTTGCCTTTTTTTGGAACAGGCTGCACTCGAGCGACTTTCCAAGAGGATGGGTAAATCCCTTTTCTGTAAGAAAGCGAAAAAAGCCTGGAAAAAACGGGTGTTAGTTCGTTGGCGCAGTTCTTTAGCACGATGGCAGGTATTCCGTCCGGTCCTGATGCCTTTTGCGTATCTAGTTCTTTAAGGATTTTGCGAATATCACGATGAGAAAACTTGACTTCTGCCATGGTGGTGTTGATGTTCGGTATAGTGGGGAGAGTCTTGCCTTGGGGCACGTCTAAGGTAGAGTGCGATGAAAACATTTTGGCGAGCATGTTTGCTTTTTCCTTGGCTGTAGTCGCCGTGATGCCACGTTCGTCCGTCAAAGGTGGGAGAGACGTTTTTGTAAAGTTGTTACTTACTGCCTTTGCTACCGACCAGAAATTCCTGGAACCACTGGGGCATTGCAAAAGTTTATTCCTGATCCTTTGATTGTGTTTGTCCTTAGTTTCGTCGATCACACGCTTGCACTCGTTTCTCGCTTCGATAAAATAATTGCGATTTTCAGCGGTCTGATTTTGCTGCCAGTACTTATAGGCTTGCTGTTTCCTTCCTACAGCTCTTTCGCATCTTTTGTCGAACCAGGGCTTTCCTTTTGATGGTAACTTGATGGAATTTGGGATGTATGCTTCCATTCCTGAGGAGATTACTTGCATGATCTCTTCGCAGCAGTCTGACGGGTCGTCAGTGGCAAAGCAGACGTCGAGCCAAGGAAAATCTAGGTAGAACTGCCTTAGATCGTCCCAGTTTGCAGAATTGTAATGCCAGATTTTGCGAGGCAATGGTGGATCCTTCTGTATGAGTGGCAATTCACAAACCGTTGTAATAAGTTTGTGGTCGGAGGTACCTAATGGCGGACCAACTGTAACCTTGTACTGGTCAGGATTGGTGGTCAGAAAAAGATCCAGGAGGGCGGCGAATTCGCCCCTCTCTGAGATTCGAGTTGGTTCGTCTACAAGTTGAGTAAGCCCGCAGCTGATGGCAAATGCTTTAGCTTCTATATATACCTTCGTTGTCCGTCTTGTTGTGATGTTTGAGCCAGTTGGTGTTGTGGGCATTGAAGTCTCCCAGAACGATTATTTCTGAACTGGGGTGATCGACCTGTATTGAGTCAAAAGTGGTAGCTAGTGTTGAGAAAAAGCTTTGGTAGGCTCTATCGCTCGGAGGGCGATAGAGACAACATATAAACTTGGTTAATCCCTTGGCGGTGAGCTTGAGCCACATGACGTCAAGGTTGTTCGGTTCGAGTGTTTCCTCGCGGTGACATGAAAGGTCGCTTCGGACAAAAAGGCATATTCCGAACTTATATCTAAATCGGGTATGTAAGTCGTAACCAAGATAGAGGTAGTTCACTGTTGTTGTTGTAGAACATACTTGTGTTTCTGTAAGGGCTAATATGTGTGGTCTATTTGCTTGTAGATGTTGGTGTACCGAATTTATGTTTGTATTTAGGCCTCTTATGTTGCAGAAATCTATTCCAAATTGGTTCGGTATCTTTGCTGTCTGTGAAATGCGGAATGAAGGGCTCCCAGGGCCACCCAGCGCCCGGAGATCCGAATGGCCGGGGAGTTTACTTCCGGAATATTTTGATCCTGGAAGCACCATCATGTCCATATATTCCTACTGTGGAACCCGGGACCACCAGCGCGGAAGCGGAACGTGATTTGGGAAAACCACTTAGCGCTTCCCAAATCTGGTGGGGTGGTCTTTCACCGGAGGATGCGAGTAGGCTTATACATCTACCACCTAGGGCCGCTTCCACTCGAAGCATCGGCCTCAGACTCATTCCCTTGGCGGTCCCTTGTCTGACAGGAGTAAAAATGGGGTTTGTTGGATCACTCCCCAGTGATCAGCTCCAGACTTTGTACTTTGGTGTTCTCCAGCCTGGGGGAGGACGATGGGATTTGATGCGCCATATCCCATGGCACCTCGGAATGGCGGGGGTGTCACTCCCAGTAATCAAACTCCTCTCACCAGTTTGACGTTCCTACCAGCCAATACAATACAGCCCCTCTTGTCACAAACTGTCATTGATCGGCTCCAGACTTTGTGCTTTGGTGTTCTCCAGCCTGGGGGAGGACGATGGGACTTGATGCGCCATATCTCATGGCAACTCGGAATGGCGGGGGCGTCACTCCCCGTAATCAAACTGCTCTCACCAGTTTGACGTTCCTGCCAGCCAATATAATGCAGCCCCTCTTGTCACAAACTGTCATTGATCGGCTCCAGACTTTGTACTTTGGTGTTCTTCAGCCTGGGGGAGGACGATGGGATTTGATGTGCCATTAATTAAAATACTATCCCATTAAATAATTAGTGTTATCATACTTCGTATTTTACTTAATTAATTCACTGCAGAAAAGAATATTGCTGATTGAAATTATTTTATTATTCCACAATTGCTGACTGGATAGTAAAATATAATATTCTAGGAATGTTGCTACACTGAAAAAAATGCAGTGTCTAATTATCAATACCAGTGTCATTTTCTTTAATGTGCAAGGTCTGATTGTCTGGCGCTGTAGATACGTGGTCATATTAAAAAATAAGCGAATAAATTTAGCCACTATAAAAAAGCTCCCTTTCAATTATTTTATCAATTTCAAAAACGTCATTGATGTGGCTTACATTAATTTAATTATATTTAATATACCTGAGAATGGAAGTAAGTACTGGTAAGAGGCATAATGTGGATTTCAACTAGTTCGCGAAATATGGGTGGTTGCCCAAGTGTATAGGTGAATTATTTTACGACGAAATAGGGTGTCAGCACACTGGTACTACGAACCCGGTTATAGATAATGAACAGGAGGTGAAGAAAGGGCCGAATTTAAAGTAATTAAAAGGAATAGGGTAAATCGGCGTTCATTACACGCGACGCCTAACACACGTACACGTACATCACACATACATACACATATATAAAAATTAAAAACTCGAAAAATATATTTGCTAACAAAAACTTTCACAATAGTATAGGAGGCGAGAGCATCGCTGATGCCCTAGGTGCGGTTGATTATTCGTAAATAGCAGACGCATTAACACCCCACCATAGGGGACTGTAATATAAATGTTAGATATAATATCAACGTCAAATTCGTTCACTCACACAAACACCATAACAGCACACACAATCTCATTTCATAAGCATCCGAAACATCAGTAGCATCCATTGAGATATTTCTGTGGGGAAGTACTCCATGAAATGAAGTCAAATTGCGTTTTGTGAGAGTGTTGATGTGGCTTCTCTCAGTTGTCGAGTCACAGAAGATAAAATCTTGGTTTAAAAATCTACTTGATTTCCACCTCATTCTTTCAAAACATGCTACTTTTTTAGGTCTTTTACCTATTCTAAATATTTAGTTACTTTTCAACAGTCTCTAATAATTGTGGTAATGATGCTTTATTGCTAAAATATAATTGAATCAGAAATATTTCCTAAATTTAAAGCATTCTCATAAACATTGATATGATAAATAAACATTCTTAATTGAACTTCTGTAATGCCAAAGAGAATACTTAGCTGCTCACTTGCAGCCGTACTGATTATATTTTAGTTTTTCCGAATCACGATAGATGATCTGTGGCCTGTGGGTAATAAAGCCAGTTTAGAGTTGGATTTTCCGTTAAATCGTATACAAGGGTTTAAAGTTGAACTGAGCCATATGGCTACATACACTGATACATACATACATCCAATTAAGTAAAAAAATTTTCAAAGATAAACAATATGGAACAAAAAATAACTTGGCCACCACTAAGTACAGTAAGAATCTGCCACAACTCACAACTTAGCAACCACCAAGTGTAACTGCATATTTTTAACTGGAAACAATCTAAAATATCTGCAATATGTGCGAATTACACAGCTGCGAGGGGACTTATATTATTCTTATGTAAATCAATTTGAATATTTTATGAAGTAAAAACTGAAGTAGTTTTTTAACCATTAGAAAATGGTTGATTTTCGACGGACCTGTAGATGCGGTTTGGATAGAAAATATGAACACTGTGTTGGATGATAATAAGAAGTTATGCTTAATGTCGGGAGAAATTATACAGCTGTCAAATTCGACTAATCTCATTTTTGAGCCAATGGACTTGGATGTCGCGTCACCTGCCACGGTAAGTGTTTATGTATGGATCCATATTAAGCTAAATAATTAATAGATTACTTCAATGGGATAAAACAAAATTCGTTTATCAAAAATAAACCATACTAAGGAATATGACCACTGTTACCAAATTTTTTTGTGATTGTATCAGCTGCGTCTCCTTGCCGGCCTATCTGGTGGCGGTGTTGGTTTATAAGTCTTTTTCGAGAAAGGTTGCTTTTTGTGTTCTGAGAAAATGCTCTTTTATGCACGCCCCCCTGGTAACGGAGGGTAGTGTGGGACTCACCAGTGGCATACCCACTAAAAACTCAGCAATGTTCCGACCTGCACTTTAACTCCTCTAGGGGTCTCTACTGCAGGCCGGATGAAGGACTTCCGGAATTGAATCCTATTAAATCCTGGGCTTCCTATGAAGTCGCTTCGCTTGTGATTACTTGATAACGCCTCTCGTGGTTTATGTGTTGTCTCTTGTGTGTTCATACGATTAGACTCCTAGCTCTATTGTGTCTGGTCCATCTTCTGGTTCTTGGATCATTTGGATGATAGTCTATTGTTTGCCTCAAGTCTTTATCGGCATGGTTTTCTGCCTTCTGGTATACACTCCTAGCCTTTTCGACTACAAAGTCTTCTGCCCTCCTGATTAGCATGTTCTCTGGATTAGTTAGCAATTTAATGCTTGATTTTGTTGCATATCCTTCCCGTCGAGCCATACGTCAGCTGAGACCTTATCATAACGAGCTTAGTCTTCAGTGACATTTGGCTATGTCTCCCGATCAAGGGATTTCGCATAGCCATTGCCCGCTTGGTGTTGTCTCATGCAGCTTGGATGTGCTTTTTTCATATCAAACCATGATCCAGGTGCACTCCAAGGTACTTGACTTCGTCGCTCCAAAGTATGTTGGTGTTGTTTATCCTTATGTGCGGTCCTGCAGCCTTTCTCCTCTTCTGGAGTATTATGGCTTGCGTTTTACCTTTGTTTAGCTTAATCCTCCATTTGACTATGCAATTTATTATTTCATCCGCGGCCTCTACAGCGCTTATCCGCGTTGTGTTATTGTCGGTAAATTATATCACTGTATACAGTGATATTTGGGCGTGCTCGAATGAAGGAATATCGTGTGTGTATATTGAGTACAGAGATGGTGCGGTACTCCTACCTCAAGTGTTCTGGGCCTAGATGTTTTATCATTGATTTTTACATGAAATCTTCTGTCGGTTCGGTAGCTCGACTTCTATCATCTTATAATACGGCCCCTGCTGCCATACTCTGTCGAATGCTCTTTCTACGTCTAGAAAATTGCACCTTTCGCCATGCTGCTGTTGAAGTTTTTTGTCATGTGTACTACTGATTTTAGCAGCAGTAATCCAGATGTATTGCCTTTCTAAATTCGTAGTGGAAACAGGGGATTGTGTCAAGTTCGGTTGATTCGTTGTTCAATCTCTTGAAGATTAGCCACCTTACTCACAGCCGAAATGAGACTGATACGTCAGTAATTTGTGTTATCCTTACCTGGTTTAGATATTACTATCACGTCAGCCTCCTTTCACCTGCCAGGAAAGTGGCCAAGTACATTGCATTGATGATGTTGGTCGTCGCTGTTATGTCTTTTCTAGGCAGCTTCTTGAGCATTATATGGCTGATCTTGTCAGCTCCTGTTGCTTTTCCTTTTTTCAGCCTCTTTATGATACTCGCAACTTCAGCTGGTGAGGTCAGAACATCACACAAAGGCTGAATGTGTCTCTGCTCGTGGCGCATGACTCTTTCTTGGATGTCTTCATGAAGATCTTTATCCTCTTCAGGATGTTCATTTAGTCTGCTTTGGTTTTGCACAGTTTCAGCCAGTAGCTCCGTCTTATCCATGTCCATATAAATCAGGTATCCTGCCCCGCTGAAGGGCGGGACAGGAATCTAGGATTGCGGCGTGCTCTCTGCATCTGCCAGGCTGATTGATCTAAGCTCAGTTCCCTGAGTTTGCTTCGACAAGATTCATCTCCATTCGCCTTAAGTCTCGTTTTTAGAGTGCCGCTATGTTGGTTCAATGTCACTCTGTCATTGTCTCGGCCGTGCATATATGCGCCTTAGTCTCCTATATTCTCGAATCATGTCTTTGATCTCATCAGAGAGATCATCATGTCTTCGAATGTTGGAGAGGTCTTCTATAGCAGCACTAGTATTAAAAGCATGGATGATGTTCTCCAGGTTTTCTACTTCTAATTCTAGCTGCTGGGCGCTGTTTATTTGTCTTATTTGGATGCTATCCTTGATGGTGTTCTGGTATCTAGGCCAAATGATCGTCTTTCTTGTTCTCGGGATGGATCTTCCGAGTCTCAAAGGGTTGTGATCTGATATCCCTTCTACTATGGTCTCTATGTCCGTGTCGAATTGCACGTTTTTTTTAGAAGTGCTCTGTCCAGGATTTCGGGTTCTCCCACGCCCCTGGGTAGGAATGTGGGTTGGTCCGGTCTCAGTGCATCAACACATCTGTCTTCACAATACTGTGCCAATCTTCGACCGTTCCTGTTAGTTCTGGTATATTAATCCTGGTCTCTTGCAATACCAGGACCACCGGATTATGTATATGTAGAAGTTCTTGGACTTTGATTCTACGGCCTCTGAGCTGCATTTTTATCCACTTGCTTGGGCGGATTTTCGGTCACTCTTATTTCGGTTGTTGATTTTCTCGCTTTTTAACATTTCTCGCAGCTCCTGTAATTGGTCGGGAGATCCTTGCCGCAGTATGCGCATTTAGCATTCTTGAGTCCTTCCTCCCTGGGAACTGGGCACTCTTCTGCCCTGTGCTTTTCTCCGCATCTCACACAGATGTTTGGAAAGCGGCATCCTGATTGAGTATGCCCGTATTTTTGGCAGTGATAGCACTGCCCGAGGCCTTCCCTTTTATCATCTTCTCTCAATTCTTCTTATCAACTACATTTGCTTGTCTCAAATTTGCGACGACCTTCTTATGATTACCCGGGCCTGCTTTAATGGCTATAGGAGGAGGTGGCGTTGCTTTTATTTTGAATGGAGTCTTAAGCTTAGACACCACTCTTGTCGACCGTCTTTGGGTCTGTTACATAGATTGCGAGGATTGTTCTTCTTCATCTTCAGCTACGGTCCTTTAAAATCTGACGATGAACCAGGTACTGATTCATTAGGTAAAATATTCCCCATGACGATGACGGTGGGTCACTATACCAGCTGACGCAAGTTTTTCTAAACTATCGTGTTGCCGCGTGGTTTCTCAATGTAACTTGGACGTGATTCTATTGCATTAGATGCTTCTCCAAGTGTTTACTACTTGGAGAAAGTTGGCGAGGTGTACCTTTTTCCCTTGTCGATCGGTGTGGCCATCTGTGTTTTTTTTGTCTGGCCGCAATCTATCTTAGAATCGACCAGTTTATTAAGGCTTTTTATCTCTTTAAGATAGACTTCTCATTGCCGCGATGCAAAGCTTCCTCTAAGTCTCGCTGCAATGGGGTTTCGTTTGCCAAAAATCCGCAGCCACCCTCGGCATCTTTCTTTATTTTTTTTTTGTATGTACGTACCCTATTTCTGATAAACGAAATTTGTCCCGAAATATCAGTGAAATATAGATAATTGTCACGGTTAGTTATCTGTGACGCCACGCCTGGGATTGCGTACAGGTTATATAGCTCATATTATGGATCGATCTACGTCAGGAGATAAAAGATAATAAAGAAGGCACTACGGTAAAACAAGAAAGGCTTAATGAGAAAAGAATAACAACGTGTATTGGTCAAAGACTTAATGACTTTACACTATACCCAATTACTAAAACACGCATGTCTTTTCTGTTTCGGTTCTATTTTCTTTGCTAATATCTATATGGTAAGCTGCAATTAGATTATCTATTTCAGGTGTCCAGATGTGGTATGATTTATATGGAACCAAAGTCATTGGGATGGAAACCCTTACTATCGTCGTGGCTGAACACACTCCCGCTATTTATTAATAATGACTTTTATAAGTCCATGATTTTCAATTTATTTGTTAGATTTTGTAAGCCATTGATATGGCTTATTCGAAAGGGAGGAGTAAGGGTAAGTTGCGCATCATTTTATATTTAAGTTACACTCTACAGGTCTGCGACTAATGACATATTTATTCCAATGATATTATAATTAGTTTCAGCATGCTCTTTAAAAATATCAAATCGCCAGAAATTAGATATCTAATTCATTATTCAACAATATTTTAGGAAATAGCTCCCAGTTCCGATCACAATTTGGTCAGAGCTACGACGAACCTTTTTGATTGTTTCATGGATGATTTCTTAGATGAAAAATATAGGGAACAAGTGTCTGACTTGGATGTTAGGGCACAAATCGAAGGATCCTTTTTCTTTGCATGTATCTGGTCAATGGGAGGCACCCTAGATAACAACAGTCGGTTAAAATTCAACGTTTTATTCAGAGCACTTTTAGAAAGGGAGTTTCCTCAGAAAGTTATTACCGAATTGGGTATTCCTTTCGAAATCAACAAACCGGAAAAGCCGTATATATTTACGTTGCCAGTTGGCGAAACTGTCTTTGATTATAGATTTATAAAAGAGGTAAGTCGATAATTAAAAATCAGTCATACATCAAAGCATCATCACATGAATGATTAAACTGAGTTCCTTTAATTTAAATTTCTTTTCTACTTCATACTGTAGCAAATAATGTATTTTAGATATCTGATGTGTTTTAGGGCAAAGGTAAATGGAAACTTTGGTCCGACGAACTTATGAATGCTCCCCCGATTCCAAGGGATATTCCCGTCAATCAAATCATCGTAACTACCGTTGAAACGATCAGAGGTATTGCGGTTATGCAACTATTGGTGCAACATCAAAAATCCATGATGATGATTGGTCCGACGGGAACAGGAAAATCAGTTTATGTTACGGTATATTTTCCATATTTTAAGTTTACGTAATTAATGACATATACAGTGCAGGCGTAAACAATGAATCTAACTTTTGAACCAGACAAGGATACAAATTACGTAGAATGATATGGAATTTACTGTTTTTAATATAAAATACCAATATCAACGTTGACATATAATGTCGCTGTGAGCATTATAATCTTTAAAATGAGGTTCATATGATACACCGTTTGAAAGGTATTTTATTCCTCTATTCAGCTGCCTTGTACTTCGATTAGTCACTTTAAACACTAGTTAAATTAAGCAATATCAGTATGACCTTAACAGATATGGGATATTCAAAATACTAATTAATTTAGCAGTGAGTTCAAAGTAGTGGCCATTAGAATGCAAAAGTAAAAACCCAAAAATCGATCATCATAGTGATAAGATAAGATTTGGTTAGCACCACTATTTCAGCAGTAAATATCGAACCATAAAACTTTTTGATAAATAGAACTATCACAATATAGTACAAACTAACTTAGTTAGAAAAAGTCGTGTCGATTGCTCAAATTGACACCAAAGGGATGCCTATCTTGGTGTAATCCTTTGTATAATATTTTAAGTTGTCCATGAATAGATAGTAATTTCTGTAGAAATTACTTATGTTGTATCTCTTATTCTTATTTACTACTATTGCATTAAATAGGGAGTTGTTATGTCAACTGTCAAATTGTGCCACCCGGTTTGGTTCATATTCTATAAGTTATCTACGGGAATTCCGATCATGTCCTGCGTTTTGTAAACTCTGGTATTTCTATCATACTGTTTCTAAGCTGGACATTGACAAAGTTATGCACTTAAAGTACTACACTACAATTTGCTGTTGGTTTTAGGACTTTTTACTCAAGAAGAATGATACCAAAACATATATACCTCTATTTATCAACTTTTCGGCCCAAACTACTGCGAATCAAACACAAAACATTATTATGGCAAAGCTAGATAAAAGAAGAAAAGGTAAGTGGCTAAATACAATATTTACTTTCTATAAGTAGAAGGAATACCGATAATATTGTTTAGCTGAGCCAGTTTTCACTTTTCCTTAGTGATAGGCCGGGATAATTTGACAGATTTCACACTGTATAAGATTGCTGACACTGCTAATTTTTGAAATATATATTTTCCTATATGAAGACTATGCACGCACCGCAATGCTCTAGAGAGATTTCGTAAATACATCTCAAAATCGCTTAAATATACACGGATTATTTACAATAGGGATTTCCAATGATAAGAACCGTCTTATCGGATCCATTTTTTGTCTATACTAAAATTGTCCAATAAAAACCCGATAATGTGCAAAATCTATTCAAAGGATGAGAAGATAAAATTTTATTTTCTGTAAGTAATGAAACGATTGGGCAGTTTACACAATAAAGTGTACGTTGTTTTCAATCCTGAACCAAAACCATCTTATTCGCGATCGTTGGAAAGACCAAAATATTTAATTCAACTAATTTTAATTACTGATTTTTTAACTTTTTTTTTGGACCATTTTAAATTTTAATTAATTTATTTAATTCTCAGACTCTAAAAAAAATTTTTGTTCAACCAAGTTGCTAGTTTAACTGATTCATTTTAATTGTATTTATTTAAATACATTACGCAAGAAGTGAGGTTCTGCAATTCTCAACGTCTATCAAATTTTTGTCAGTTCTTTTAAGTTTTTATTGGTAGTACTTGACAGTTACTTTGAGAATTGAGGAATGTCTGGCGCCCATAAAAAATATATTACTAACAAGTGAGTAGAATCCGCACCCAAATTAGCTAGCCGGTACATTTCAATAAAATCAGGAATGTATTCATTACAAAATTAGTTATGAATTAAATATTCTGGTCTTTACAACGATCTTCAGATTGGCAAATAGAATACTTAGCTTCGTCTAGACGTTCAACCCTGGCTGGACATACGTCTCTTCACCTCGTTCCTCTTCTCCAGATGCCTGTTACTTATTAGGCCTTTATGGGTGAGGATAATGCCAGAGGACTTTAAAAAAATCCAACGTCTTATACAGCTGGTACGTCTAGTCTGGCTAGTATGGTATACTCCACAGATGCCTGACTATCAATCCGAGCTCTTTAGCCAATTTCCGCGCAAATATGCAAACAGAAAAATTGGTTTTAGACCAGAATGTTGGTTGATATCAAGAGAAGAAATAAAAAAATATGAACAGTGATTTAAACAATATCAGCAAAAAATTCAAACTCTATCACTTAAGAATTAAATCTATGATCAAAAATACAAGATTCGTAAATAAGTTATTAAATCTATGAACAAAAATACAAGATCCGTCAATATACTCAAGTTTACTCAGAAAAAAAATGATTAAATTTGACTTAGGCACACTTCTAAATAAGTGCAAAATAAATGAAAAGTCCCCAAAAAGTTGATTGAATAGAAAAGCTCTAAAAATAAGCAAAAAAACTAGTCAAAAAATTGATAGAAAAATATGATTACTTCAAAATTGTGAATTGATAATTATGCAAATTCCCCACAAGTCAAATTCGTAAATTAATAAAACTGTAAATGCAAAAAATTACGATACTAAACTCATCGACATTTCACAAAATGTCAATCGTTCTCAAAAGTTTCGCCTATGTGAGCGTTAAGTGCCACAAGAAAGATAAACAAAGCAAATTTAGTTAATACAAAGAGAAAAGATATAAATTTACAGTCGACTGTCGGTAGAGAGTAAAAGTAAAAATCCAAGGTGAGCTCTCAAAAAGTTTCAATATATATTTCATAAATTAGAAATAAGAAAAGAGAAACTCACCTTAGACTTTAGAAAGTTGTATTTCCCGAATCCTCCACTGACAGCAAACTGAAGGTTTAATGGTAACCCATCTGTCTCTTCCCAAATTTGGCAAGGGACTGTGTGAATTGGCTGACTTTTAAAAGCGGCGGATTAGCACTTAACACTTGCTAAAAACATAAAAAACCAACAGAAACTGGTAATAAAATGGTGTTAGTTAGACATTCTCCTCGCTAACTTGCAACTGTGAAGTTAAATATTTCTGTAAAAGTTAACGAAATTCACGATAAATATATCGAACTATATTCAATAAAGGTTCCAATAGGATCATTTATTCAACAATATTTCCTAAAAAGTGCCAAGGTGGCCACGATGAATAAAGAATACAATTTATAAATCTAATCAGAAATAATGTTGACCAGATCACAGCTTTGAAAATTCCTTTATAATTTGGAAATTGTCCAAAGGCACTCCTAAAACAGAAAAATAAATTCGATAAACTTAAAAACCGAATGTGCAAAATCACATCAGCAAAAATAAAAATGGCCTGCTTACCTCAACGTTAAATTCGAGACAAAAATCAGGCCGTTTGTAAGCCCCGTTCTCAGAGCTTCGACGTGTCGCCAGCGACAATCCCCTCCACCTCGGCCGCTGAAAACTGGCGACACCATTTGACAGTCGATAGGTGTCGCGCAATCGCGCGAATCGGAATGGCGTCACTTTCGATTTATTTTGAATTTTGGCTTTGGCAGCTTGAGGAGGTTACGTTACGTTTTTGTGTTCCTGAATGTATTAAATTTGTTTGTGTAAATCTGTTAAATTTGATAATCAACGTTGTTGACCCAATGATATGCACTTCAACCAATGTCAGCTTACGCCAAAATCTGTCAAAAAAGTGACGGTATTTAAAATATGCATTAAAATATATTTTTTAATAGTTAGGATACTAAAGTAAAGTTTACTACTTTTCTATCTTAAACCGATTTTATTTTATATCGCTTTAAATTTGTCAAATGAGTGATTTACCATTGTAAATATCTTAAAAACCAATGAGCAGAAATTTGCACGCGATACATCGAATGTTAAGCCTTTTTAGGCAAAAACAATATATCGACAATTATTACAGGGTATTTCATTTAAATAAAGGTTTGAGATTGTCATAACTTCTTAATGAGAGTCAAGAAAGCAGCAAATCCAAACAAATATAGTTTTCACAACAGCACTTGCCGCAGCGACACGAGAAAAAGTTAAAATAAATTTAACTGGTGTTCTGGCGACAAAAGAGCGGAGAACGGCTGACAATAAATGCTCGATTTCTACTGGTTACCCAAGTGTCGCTGGCGACACGTCGAAGCTCTGAGAACGAGGCTTTAGAATTAGTGTCGCCCTCTATCCAAAGGGGGGAACGTTAAAATATTCTTGTTAAAGAAAATGATGTAGAAATATTAGCGTTTAAAGATCCTTTACAGGCGTAGCCGACTATATCAAAATCGGCCTCTGCTATTGGTCGATACATCTCGTATTACAATATGTCTTCGTGATGCAATCAATTTGTCGCAAGACCTCTCGTGGTGTAGAGGTTTAGATAGTTAGGTCCCACCTGAAAGGCACGGGTTCGAACCCCGTTGCGTTTTTTTATATTTTTTTAAAGATTATGGTTCTAAATAGTTTTTTCTTGATTTTAGGTATGTCTTGGGTTAGAATGGGTTAGCACCTGGTTAGTTTCCTTTTCTTGAGCCCCCGTAGCGAGCGAAGCGAGCGGAGGGCCATGCGGATCGACCAATAGGAGAGGCCGAATTTGATATAGTCGGCTACGCATGTAAAGGATCTTAAAATGCGAAATATTACTCGTACAATTCTAATGGCAGC
>MU182319.1:263213-291642 GCA_016904865.1 Pissodes strobi
AAGGATCTTAAAATGCGAAATATTACTCGTACAATTCTAATGGCAGCCCCACCTACGTATAAATGATTTAACTTCTATCGATACCTTACTCAATTACAGAAATCAACCGTATGTAGAAATTTGCATAAAAATCACTTTGTTAGAAAGAAATCTTAGAATATGAAAAACCATGTAACGAAATATTATTATTTCCTTACAATGTTACGAGCTGTAGGAATGATGGAAAGTGGGGTTCGTCAAATTGATGTTGCTGAAGTCCTCTAAATAAGGCAGAGCGTTAGATGATGTTTCCGAAAGGCACCCAGGTTCTCGAATAACGGCTCCTGAGATAATAAATCGTTTCTGAGAAACTTAAAGTGCTCATATGTCGGAAAGTACCATCAAAATAGACATTGAAATGTTAGCCTTTATCAAGCAAGATCATGAAAATAATAATAAAAATCAGTGAGCTCCAGTTTTGCTAACATTCGAATTGCTGCTTACAGTGCCACCTCTGTAGCTGTGCATCTCCTGTACGTTTTCAAGAACAGCTTCTAAAGGTGCGTACAGACTTGCAACACGAACCACGAATTGAACGCCGGCGCGTACATCATCGCGCCTATGTTTGGACGGGTAATGTAATCCCGCAACAGAACAAAGCTGCGAACAATTTCGCGAACACTGAAACATCACTGCGTTCCACCGGTTCTCGGTTTTCTGCCGTCTCATCAAAAGAAATGTTGCGCGGTCTTGCTCGCTACTCTGTTGCAGGTGTGAACGCTCATCACGTGTGGTCACAAATTCACTAAAATCGGAACGCCCGCCGCGATGTTCGCCACAATGCTTGCGATAATTTACGGGCTTACAGATTGCATCTTCAAACAATATATCCTTGTTCGCCACGAACATCGCACCGATGTTCGCTGCGATGTTCGTGGCGAGGTTTTGGTGCAAGTCTATATGCACCTTAACGGTTTGGGGTATAATAAGACTTGAACTAATTTTGTTTTATTGGAAAATTTTTAACAGTTCAACGGTATATGGGTAAGATTCAATTGTCAGTTGTGTTACTGCAAGCTGGAGTTGTTGGACGTACATTCATTGTAATGCATAATAATGCACGTCCGCATGTCGCCAAGATAGTAATGCAATTTTCAGAAGAACAAGGCATCACTGTACTCTAAAGTTAAATCCTATTGAGCATGTATGCTCCAAAGAAGAGTTTTGCGTATGCATCAGAATTTGGAAACTGGCCCCAGCTCTTTACAACCTTAGGTGATGCTTGGGATGCACTGCCTCAAAATGAATTAGACAATTTGATTTTAAGTACGGGTAGGAGGTGTCGTACAGTGCGAAACGCAAGAGGGTGCCGCATACGGTATTAAAAAGCCCAATTGCTATAGGTGAGATGAAGAATATTACTTGATTCCTTTTTAATAATTTTTGAATAAAAATATGTCACTGTACATCGTTATGGTTAAAATTATTGTCATGGATACTAAGTAGCTGATGTATAGAGTCATACAGGGTGTCCCAAGGACGCGTGTTCATGTTTTCGTTTTGGATTTTTATGGATACGTTCTCGAGAAATAAGAATGGACGTTGTCGGACAATTAACATTGCTTTTATGTTCTGAAATTATTTCATTAAATGTTGAACTTTCATTCTCTATGACCTTGATTGTGTTTTGCATTGTCCATATGTCATTTTTAATAAAGAAAATAAAAATTACATTGTGAAAACTCTATTTATTCTAACTACGTACACCAGTTAAACAAAAACTTCAAAGAATGTCCAGTTGAAATTTAGTTTTACTATCTCGGTATCGGTTTTGGTTGATGTAGATAGTGATAATAACAGTAGTATGGATGCTAGTAGTGATAACAATGATGAATTACACACTGCAAGGAATTGAGTCGGCATATTTTTATTATCAGAACAATAATTTGTGCTAGACCAGCTGCCCGTGCCTTCAATAATAATCATCCAGACAAAACGATCTTCTTCTTAGAACGCCGTTTCCTTCGAAGGTTGGTGATCCAACTGGCTATAATGGTGCGTGAAACCGCACCTCTGAAAATCCCTCTAGATGTCCGTCTGAACCATCGGCGCAGATTCTTTACCCACGAGTTCTGCCTTCTGTCCACAGATCGTTTACCCTCGATCTTTCCCTCGATGACGAGCCTGAGGAACTCGTAACGCTCTCCCCTCATAACGTGCCCGATGTATTGGAGCTTTCGTTCTTTGATGGTTGTTAGCAGCTCTTTACCTTTACCTATTCTCCTCAGTACTTCCTCGTTGGTTATCCTGTCTATCCAGGATATACGCAGTATACAGCGATACAAGTACATCTCAAGGACGTCAATGTGGCTCTCCATTGATTGGCTGAATGTCCAGCTCTCGAAGCCATAGAGTAGCACTGGGAAGATATAGCAACACAATATACGTATGCGGAGCTGTAGGTTTAGGACTCTACTAGTGAAGAGGGTCTTCATGGAGATGAATGTCCTTCTGGTCTGCTCTATCCTTGATCTGACTTCCATTTTAGAGTTACTGTTCTCGTTGACGAGAGCTCCAAGATATTTAACGGACGGCACTTGTTCCACGACCTGGCTGTTAATTTGTAGGACCGTCCGTCTTGGTGTCTTGGATAACACAACCACCTTGGTCTTGGCAACGTTCATGTGTAGGCTATACTGTGTGCTATGTTCAACAATAAGGTCCATCATATTCTGGAAAGGTGGAAGGCTGCCGGCGAGCACAACGGTATCGTCAGCGAATCGTATATTATTAATAAGGGTGCCGCCGTTGATCTTAATGCCCTCTTTCACATCCTCCAGTGCCTCCGAGTATATATTGAAGAGGATAGGGGATAGGACGCACCCCTGTCTAACGCCCCTCCTGATTTATGTTTCTTCGGATGTTATATATATCCTCTACCCTAATTTCTGCAGTTTGATGCCAGTACAGCTGCGTGATGATGTTCAGATCTCCCGCATCGACTCCAGTGTAATTTAGAATCTCAATGAGCTTCTGGTGCGAGACACAGTCGAAAACTTTTCGGTAGTCAATAAAGCTTGCGTACATATGGACATTCATGTCTCTGCATCGCTGCTCTCTCCATTGTGAGAAAGTTGAGAAAGAAGAGAGCCTCGCGCGTGCCCACTCCCTTTCCAAATCCAAATTGCGTTCCGCCAACCTGTCCCTTACATCTGGCGTATATGCGGGTATGGACGATACGGAGAAAGACCTTGAGGACGTGAAATATCAGGCTTATCATTCGGTGCTTGTCGCGTTGAGAAGCGTTTGGTTTTTTGGTAAAGTGATGAACGTCGACCTCAGCTAGTCCGTTGGTATTTTCCCAGATTCGTATATTGATTTGAACAAGGATGTAAGAAGTTTTAGGCCCCTATCATCTGCATTGACGATCAATTTCAAGGTTTCCGCGTGAATCTGGTCTGGTGCTAGAGCCTTGTCATTTTTCTGAAGTTTTATAGCACGTCTCACTTCCTCTATCGTGATAGCAGGACTGGGCTCGTTGATATCATCGTCTCTAGGTGGTTGGCGGGGTTGTGTGTCATTGAAGAGAGCCTCAACATACTCCTTTCAACTTTTTAGCTATTCCTGAACGCTCTTTAAAATCTTATTGTTAGTGTCCTTCAAAATAACGTGGATTTCCTTGCGTTGTGCTTTTGTGAATTCCTTGATCCTTTTGTGGAGATTAAACGAGTCGTGCTTTTTTTCTATTTTCTCCATTTCACTGCATTTTCAGCTAACCATACTTCCTTTGCTTTTCGGCAAAGCGATACATAATCAAGATGTATCGGATCGGATGAGAAAGTTTTTGCTGGCAAGGTCAGTTGAAAGCAAGAAACACTCCGTTCAGCGCCCAATGAGCAATCAGGAATAAAGCGGTAGAAATTGCAGTACTGGGTCATCTCCGTTTCGTAATTAAACCTAAATGAAATAAAATATTAACGTTAGGTTTTAAAGGAAATCAAATAGTAAAAGCCAGTGTACATTTCAATGCGCAATTTTTGCAATGCGCATAGTATATTATAATTGCAAAAGTTTAATAGAGGGCCTTTTTTATTAGAAATATTTTTTGCATCGCTAGTAGAATCTCATTTGAAAAAGTTAGTTTCAAACAATCTATGCAGGTGAATTTTAAAATTTTCACCGTCATTAGTAATGCCTTTTTAATAAATGTTTTGCCATGTTTATGATTTTCTAACCATCGTGGTGGCACAGTGGGTACGCCGGGCTTGACCGAGTTCAATTCTTGGCCCGGGCATCATACTTTGTAAAAAGTTTGGTGCTATGAAATTTAGCCGAGCCGCAGACAAGTGTAAAATGTATCTGCACCAGTCTCCCCGTTCACGCCCATAACCAGGCTGGTGGTATCGGATATCCCGTGGGATTGAAGGATGCAGTTAGTTACACACTTGCTAGTCGGTAGATCACTGGTGACTAAGGTTGTGCTGCGACCAAGGGTAGAAGAACCCGAGGTGAGGCGCTGGATGGGGTTGTACAGACAGCCTAGGGTCGTGCCAAAATCCGCCCTTGGGCGGGATACGGTCAGGGTTAAAAGGGATCGAGGACCGTGGTTCGGAACCCACGATAAATTGTAGGTCCCGTCGGGGGCACCACGGGCCCAATTGGTGGTCTAGGTTTACAGCCGGTAAAAGGGCCACCCATCTGATCTTCACCCTTTCTTACCCTTTATGCTTTGCTAAACTACTTATAACTATTTAAGGTGTATATGGGCCGCCAGTCACTAAAAAGTGTGTGATTTTCGTCGACGACATTAATATGCCGGTAAAAGAGATCTATGGTGCTCAACCTCCCATTGAGTTGTTAAGACAGTGGTTTGATCACGAAATGTGGTACGATCTGAAAGAAGTCGTACCCATGAAACTCATAGATATACAGGTAAACACTCTAAACATACATGGATAATCTCTCAGAATATTTCTATTTGATATTATGATAATAGTTAAGTCACACATAAATTGAAATATAACGCTCAAATGAAAGAATTTAAAAATATATAATTTCCGCATTTTTTTTTTTTAGTTTAGTTAGTTTTGTATGTATGGAGCTAGAGGACTTTTAAAATGACGGTAAAAATTGAATTTTCCACTCAACTAAGAAATAGTGTATTTACTTCAAAGAGTTATTTTTTAGTTTATGTGTGCCATGTGTCCGCCTGGAGGTGGTGGAAACACAATTACACCAAGATTTAGCAGACATTTTAATCATCTGTGTATTGACGAGTTTGAAGAAGGAACGTTAATAAATATTTTCAGCAGAATTATGCTTTGGCATTTGGATACCAGGTGAGTCTAAGAATTGTACTCTCCACAAGTTTATTCTTTGAAAAAAAAAACTTGCGATTGAAAAATATTAGGTTTAAGGTAGACGGCAGAAGAACTTGAAATATATTATATTAAAACATTAGAGTTAGTTTCGGTTGAGTCTAATTAGATGCTTCAAATGCCAGTATAGTAATATTTTTAGAACTATCTTAATGAAACTCAGTGGGCATATCAAAATAGCCGTAGTAAAAATTAAAATTATCTCTGATTACGCTAAAAATTTTTTTTTAAAGTAGTAGAATATTTTGAATATAGGCTATTGATATTAGTTTAAAAATAGCGCGATAGGAAAAAAATATAAATTTTTTTCTCTTGGGAATTAAACAGGATGTGCTTTCAAAAACCAAAGAGTTCCCAAGCAACAAGTGAGAGCTTCATCCCTTAAACCAACCCTCAACGTGCAATTTAGTGGTTTTTCGAATTTTTATCAAAAACTGTTAGTTCTACAAAAAAACTATACTTACAAAAAATGTTTCCCATAAAATTGTACATAAAAAAGGTTCTACTACGTAAGTTGCTCAAAGGAGAGGTTCTGTAAAATGTGTAATTGATACAACTCTGACCACGTAGGCCTTCGATAAACTTCTGGTCAGAACACGTCTCCGCCATCGTCATCACTGCGCGCACACTAGTTTATATCGTTGCGAGTCGGTGTCTGTTCTTACCATAGTGTTTATTATTTGATCCAAACGGTTTTCGTTCTCGATGGTGGTTACCTGCTTCATATAATGGCGTGGCCAAAAGAAGGTACCCTTGGAGATATCTTTTTTTCGATAAAAACACATTATTAGTTGAGACGCAAAATACATTTTTAAATAATCTTAATAATAAGGAACGACTTATTTCATAGATTGATGAACATCTGAGGAACCAAAATATAGGCACATGTACTGCAGTAGACGATTCTGATGTCGAATTTGTTGCCACTGCTATCAGTAAATCTCAGGAAAACGAACAAGTCTTGGTGGTTGGTCAAGACGTCAATTTTCTTGTTTTAATAACTGCACTTAGCCCAGAAGGCACAAACACCATATTTCAAAAAGAGGCTCAAGGTAACATTAAAAAACGGCTATATAGTTCGAAAAACTTACAGGCATCTAATATTATCCGCAATTTAAAAGAATATATCTTATTCATTCAAGCTATTAGTGGTTGCGATACCACGTCAGGATTCTTTGGAACGCGCAAACAACAGTTTGTACATTTATTTAATCGGAAAAGGACCTTGATAGTGTAATCCAGATTTTCAATAACGCTAAATCAACTCCAAACGAAATTGAGCAAGCTTAGGAACGATTTATATTAAAGCTCTATAAAGCGAAATAATTAGAGGGCAGTGTAAGCAAAGATATGCTTATTTTAGAAATTTGTTGCTCTAGCGATTCTTTCAAAATTACCTCTCACGTCAGCAACACTACAACAGCATTCTCGCAGTAGTGTTGCAAGTGCAAATATGGCGTTGACAATATTTGCAGCTTGAGCTAGGAGGATGGAAAAATTATGATTGGCTGTCATCTGTCTTCACCACTGAGCCACCCACCCCGGCTTCTATTTTAAAATTAACAGCCTGCAGTTGCGAACAAGGTTGTGGAAAGAGATACAGAAACTAAATCAGGCACGTTGTACAGCTATGTGCATAAATTGTCGTGGCAAGAGCTGTACCAATACAGATTTCACAAATGCTGCAGACACTACAGAGGCCTCTTTATAAATTTATTTTTACTTAGTGGATTGGGTCTTCAAAAGAAACAACGTGCCAATAACTCTACCTCAGTGGTGATGTGGAAACGAGTGCCCTTGTATAATTCTTAACATTTTTATATAAGCCCGTCTTTACTATAATCTAAGCTTAATGAAGTAACAAAGTTCCGCAATAATACTAAAATTTTCGTTAATCTCTGTTAATGCACCCCGAACTTTAATAGCTAATTTCTCGAAAACCTCTGCTCTGAGCAACTTAGGTAGTAGAACCTTTGTTATGTAGAATATTATGTGGAACATTTTTGTAAGTATAGTTTTTTTTTGTAGAACCGACAGATTTTGAGAAAAACGCGAAAAACTACCAAATTGCACGTTAGGGGTGAGTTTAAGGGATGAATCTCCCACATGTTGCTTGGAAGCTGTTTTATTTTTCAAAGTATATCCCTAGACCAGTTTAGTTCCCAAATGGCAAAACTTTATAATATTTTTTCTATTTATGCTAATATCAATGGACTAATGCTATGATTTGCAGCAACATCTTATGCTTAAAAAGTTGTTGCACTTAAACCTAAAATTGTTTAGTTTCATAAATCACAGATTTAAACCATATTTCTGATATTATTTATTAACTTTATGTTGACGAAAGAAATTAACAACGATTTTAGAAGCACTTCTAGATTTTCATTGTTCAAAAAACGAAACTAGATGATGTTTTACAAAAATATAGGGTATACCAGCGGAAATTTTCCTATTCTGATAGCTTGTATATTCAAAAGTTAATCAGATAAAATGATCCATCATCCGCAAGTTTTTCTGGGTGGTCATTTCTTTTAGTTCATCGTTAACGGGTTGCTAAAATACTCTGTCCAATTTTATTCCATTAAAAGTCCAATAACTTTTCCGGCAGGTACTCTTTCTATGGTTCGTACTTTGCAAATATGCATACATTGTTGGTGAATACTGGCAACTTACAGCGTAAGGTAAAAAAAACATAACCAGTATACAATTTTTTTCTGTTACTGATTTAATTGAAAAGTAATATCTTATAACGGATTATGCAACCCTTAAAACAGAACAGTTAAGTTTGAAATATCTTTATTGAAAAAGAAGTATTCATAAAAAGTTAAAATAAATGCTGTATATGATGTCCATTCACCAACACATATTTATAAAATTAAAACTTTAAATTCTTACAAGAGTTTAGCAACATTTTCTGCTCAATATCATCTATGAAAGTTCTGACATTTATTTACCATTCATTTAATGATTCGCGCAGGCGCGTATAGCGTATATCTAAGAAAAGCCGTTAAATCTGGGAAGCAAGCTGCTCATTGTCTAAATTTTTCTGTCACCGAACTTCTGGTTATGTGGGAAAAAATGAGAAGGGGCTCCATCTTGCTGGAAATAGACCATCTTTAATACCGTCTTGTCCCAGGTGAGGCTACTAAAAGTTTTCCATGAACGAAAATTAGTGTAAGTCACATCAAGAACTGATTGTCCAAGGAAAAAATGAGCCACAAATGTTTTGCTCTGATACACTTCAAACTTTTACCATTGGTGAATCCCATTCAAAATTATTATAAGCTCTAGCCACGGCACATTCTAGCATTCTCGCTTCCCAAAAATCCTACAATTATGTGAATAACTTTAGCCATTTACAGTTGTCAAGAATCAACTGGTGAAACCTGCCGAAAGCTGCTTCAAAAAAATATAGCCCGCCTATACTCAGATTTTGCCTTAGCAAAAATGTGGGTAATAGCATGCTCAGTGTTCAGGATGATCTTCATTAGCAACCGAGCCGAAGCCAAAGAGGTATGACGGACGGCTCCGGGGATGAGACAGACGAGGCCCATGATACATGGGACCGTGAAGAGTCTCACCAGAGGGTTGATGGACCTACTAAGGAAGGTAGGATTCTACACAGGGCACCGTAGGCTTAGACGGTACCTGACTCTCCTGAGAATTGCAGAGGAGGGGGAGTATAGATGGAGAACGATGAGACCCCATACCATCTACGAAATGCCCCGCCTTTGCGTGGGCAAGATTCAGAATCTTTGGCGCGACGCTGATCGAGCCAGATTCAGTGCGTCGTGTTAGTTTGAAGGAGATGCGTGCTTTCTCTTTCTTAAGGAAGACCGACATCCTGTAGGTCTAATGCGGGCTGGGGGCACAACGGGACCTACTGGTGGTCTAAGTGCAAGGCCCGCTAGGAGGCCACCCTTTTTGATACTGTTACTGAAGACATTGCCAAAATTGAAACATATATTATGTAAACCATAGGTTCAACTACAATCCTTTAATTTCGATCATTACATGCGCAAGGTTCGAGCAGGTATGCTCTCGGCAGAGATATGTTCAGAAAATTTTAAATGTCACATATTATTATCAATATTTCAATATTTCAGAGGATTTTCAAAAGATTTCGATCCTTGTATAGAAGAAATAGTACTAGCTACGTTGGAGATATACAAAATGGCTCGTGCAAATCTGCTACCAACGCCGGCCAAATCTCATTATCTATTTAATCTAAGAGACTTCTCCAGAGTAATACAGGTAACATATGATCATTTCTAGTCACTAAAATGTGTCTGTTAAACACTAATTTACCTGAAACGAGTTGTTCAGTTGACATAGTAATGTTATTTATTGCATGCATCATTTAAAACTTCTACAGTTTGTCAGCATTATTTCATTGTTTTGTCCAGGATTAAGCTACGACCCTATCACAAAGCTACTATTATTTCAGGGCGTTTTGCTGTCAGTTCCAGAAGCGATGGAAGATCTAATAGCTATGAAACGATTATGGGTTCACGAGGTCCTACGTGTATATTATGACAGATTGGTCGATGATAGTGATCGAACTTGGATAGTTGAAGCTTTGAGGGAGGTGTGTAGAGATAAGCTGGAAGAAGACATGAACGTCATGTTTAAACGGTTGGCTAGTGCAGCTGATAAAAACGTAAGTTTTGATGCAACGAAATATTGCTGAATTGCATTTTTCAACTGCCTTTATATAGCCAGAATAATGGTTCAAATAATAATTCTTAATGCATTTTAGATTGGTGAAACTCAACTGAGAAAATTAATTTACTGTGACTTTGCTAATCCTAAAGCTGACCAGAGACACTACATTGAGGTACAAGATTTGGAACTGCTTAAGTCGATTACGGAGGGATATTTGAATGAATTTAATAATATGTCTAAGAAGCCAATGAATCTAGTACTTTTTAGGTAAACTCTAGAGTTTGTGAATATTTTGTGTAGAAATTTTATCTTGTCATAGTTCGTAGGTGCTTATGCATAAATTGACGTTATTTCTTTCTTCAATCAAGGGTAATTTTGAAAGAAGTTCCTACCAAAGTAGTTTTAGCGACAGAGCTTAAAGCGCTGTCTGTTCGAAAGTGTATTATTGTGATCTTAGAGTACGTAATAGTAGATTATAATATTTTGAGGTGCGGTACATTTAATAGCCTTCGTAATGGTTACTGGGATAAAGCCACAAGACAATACATGAGAACCTGGAAGCTTAAGTCTTATATCAAATAAGTTGCTATGTGTAGCCGATCAACTCTACTAATCAATATGAAATTAAAAATATATATGATTTTATACTTTAGATTTGCAATTGAACATCTATCCAAATTGTGTCGTATTCTAAAGCAACCAAGAAGTCATGGTCTCTGCGTGGGTGTTGGTGGTTCTGGACGTCAGTCTCTAACTCGATTGTCATCGCACATCTCAGAATATGAACTGTTTCAAGTGGAAATCACGCGTTTATATGGTGTTAACGAATGGAGGGAAGACGTGAAAAGCATCTTGAGGAAAGCTAGCGCATCCGATCTGCACGGGGTGTTCCTTTTCAGTGATACTCAAATTAAGGAAGAGGCATTTTTAGAAGACGTCAGTAATCTGATGAATTCTGGCGAGGTAGCTATTTGTTTCTAACTCAATTTGCTTCTAACTCAATAGATTTAGTATAGAAATATTTATATATACATATATTATCTAAAATAAAATAAACTAAAATATAATCTTACGTTACAACATAGTTATATCCACAATGCCGAAACATAATTTTCGCACTGGACGCGCGTTTCGCCAACCATGTTAGCATCATCAGGAGATGGCTAACCTAAACTAAGTTTATTGCACACTAACTATTTGCTCAATTAAGCAAAACCAAAAGAAACAATCCTGGGATTTTATTGAAGACAGGGCAATGGGCAACTCTTTATCGTTTTTACTTAATCTTTTCATGAGTAGATTTGAAAACGAAATCAATCAAGAGTTCAACTAAACTGCTGGTCATTTGCGTTCGAGCAAGGAAAATTTCGCCTAAATTTAAAACTAAATATTTTCTTAACCAGACATGATATCAGCCTACGGTTTTTAATGATTAATAGACTGATTCCTTAGAAAAAACTTTCTAATATTGGATTTTTTAAACTTAACGGTGTCAAAGAAGACGGTGATTTTTGCTCCAATTTCAATAGCATGCAACTTTCACAATAGTTCTTTTTACTTTTGTCACTGTACGTCAATTGCCAAGAAAATATTTTCTCCAATTTTTGATATCTGATATCTGCTATATTTTAAGAGATTGATTTTGTTTGTAAAACCTTGATTTTTTTCAACTTTTTGGTACCTAGACCCCATTGTGCGTTGTATCGTGTGATTATCATTATATCTTACGAAAAGCTTGATTATGTTCAGTAAAAAAATTGTACCTAAATGTTATGATGTGCAGTGGCGTACTTATAAACTTATACTATGGTTTATGAGTATCTCACAATTTTTCCCGATTGTTTTGTATTGGAAAGTACTCGCCTCTAGATTAAGCAAGTTTTCCATATTTTTTATATATATTTAACAGTGTGTCTAATTTTTTTTCTTGCATTATAATTTTTTAATTTAATTTTTTTGAAACATGTTATTTATTTATTTTTAATACAAAAATACTCCTAAAATTAAACTTGTTTTGAAAATCCTTAAAATTGATTTTGCGAGCGAGTACTTAATACAAAACAATCGTGAAAAATTGTGAGATACTCATAAATCATCGTTTAAGTTTATAAGTACGCCACTGCACATCACAACATTAGGTTCAATTTTTTTACTGAACATAAACAAGCTTTTCGTAAGGTATAATGATTATCACTTATAAACTTAGCACGATACAATGCACAATAGCCGTCTAGCTGTCAAAAAGTTGAAAAAAATCAAAGTTTTACAAAAAAATCAATATCTCTTAAAATATAGCAGATATCAAAAATCGGACAAACCACCTTCTTTGCTATGGACCAGTGATTCAATTGATATACAGGGTTTTCCAACGAGGACTAGACAGGGCGATTTTTTGACTTTACCTGTACTTTTATAAAAAAAACTGAAATAGCCATCTTATGTAATTTTCTCCCGCGAGTTCGGATATGTTCAGCAAAAAACAATTGAACATTAAATAAAAGTGCTAGGGGTCACTTTGATATATTTTTAAATGCGATGCCATATTTTTAATGTGCTTATACGATTTCTCATATAAATTTTGATTTAAAACGATGGATTTTTAATTCAAAAACGCCTTTTTTCTTCAGTTTTAAATTCGGAAAATGTTTGTCTACCGTACCGTAATACCTGATAGATGGATACCCGTTTCACCTGTTCAACCTTTAATCTGCTTTAAAGCGGCCGTCAGTCAGACCAAATAATCAACTTTCAAATTTCTATACTATATTTTCCACGAATTAGTCACAAGTAATGGTAGTTTTTTGCAAATCTATTATTGTTTACGTATAAAAGAGTATGACATATTAGAAAAAAACTATAAACTAACTTAATAACTTTAATCTCAGTAGTATAATTGTTCGATGTGTCCTCCATTATTTTCAAAACACGACCGATGCCCCCTTTTCAGTCTCTCCAAGGAATATCTTATAATATTTTGGTCCCAGTTAAGTCTAATAATTTTATTTATAATTTTTTGCTGAATATCCTCGAGACTTCTGTTCGGTCGTTGATAAACTACATTTATTAAATGACCCCATAAAAATGTATCCATTGGCGTGATATTGGGGCTATTCGGTGGCCAATGAATTGTTCCGTTACGGTCAATCCACTGATTGTAATACTCATTTAAGTATGTTACCACTTCTCGAACTGCATGAGGCGGAGCACCATCCTGCTGCCAAATGATATTGTTGTAGACTTGCAATGGCAATTTTTCCAAGAAATCCTCGATATTGTTTTGAAGAAACTGGAGGTATCATTGGCCTGTTACAGAGCCACGATAAAATAGTGGTCCAATGATTCGATTTTCTATCATCCCACACCAAACATTAAGTGAGCTCCTACCTTGAAACTTTATTATTTCATATCTATGAGGGTTAACTGGTGCCCATTATCTTGTATTTTTCCAATTATATACCCCCGATGTGTTGTAAATGACACACGTTTTTCTGATTGAATTTAAAACGAAAGTAAAGATTTTTTTTCAATTCATTAAAAAGGAACCTAGCCCCGGAGAGTTGTATTGCAAATGCCCGGCCTCTGTAGTAGGGTCGTTTGAGCGCCACCCGTTCTAACGAACTAAATGGGAAAAGCTCTGCTGGTGTTGTGCAGGGTGGCTAGGTCAGCTCATTAAATCAACCGGTACTTAACCTCAAACCATCAAGAAAACAAGAATATAGGATGGCTTATTAAATCAATAATTAATCACTTAACTTAACCTATCAAAAAACACACAATCTAAAATTTAAGGAACAATATATTCGCTACTGAATCCGGATGGTTTTTCGAACAACAATTATTCGAACGACAGTTCTTCGAACGACATTTCTTCGAATGGACAGTTCTTTGAAAAGACAATTCTTCGAATCGACAATTTTTCGAATGGGTAATTCTTCGAATGGACTATTTTTCGAATCTTTAATTTAGTTTGGGTTACTCCCTTTTACCGTTTTAGCAAAAATTTCTGCATGGTGCGTGGTGTAGAAGGTAGCGTTCTTGCCTGTCATTCCGGCGCTGCGGGTTCGATTCCCGTCGGTCGCGACAGATATTTTGTTTATTGTTTTGTATTAATTTACATGTTTTTCCTTATTCTGGGTTAGTTTTAGTTAGCATTTGGTTAGTTCTTGTTGATTGAGCCCACGTAGCGAGCGAAGCGAGCGGAGGGCCATGCAAAACCCTATAATTATATGTAAATAATATGTTTAATAAACAATTTTAATAAATTACGTTAAAATTATCTTTATGTTTTCTCTAATTTGATATTTTCGAAAAACGGTACTTTCGAATATTTGTCTTTTCGAAAAACTATCCGTTCGAATAATTATCCATTCGAATAATTGTCCATTCGAAAAACTGTCCTTCGAAGAACTGTCTTTCGGAAAATTGTTTTTCGAAGAACAGTACAAACAGTGGAAAGGCGGTTAGTTAAGACAAAAGAATGTCAAATGTCTATTAAAGTAATTGATGAAATCAACAGAGCACAATATGGAGATTGTGCGGAGACCAATTCAGTTGTTAATACTCGGTTCTGTATGCCTTACCACTACATGCGTGCGCTAATAGCTGCGCCGATTTTAAATGCAGCTATAATAATATGTGGCAATGAACGGCCACAATAATTAAATCAAGTGACTCGATAAATTGAAAAAAAGAATAAAATTAGAATAAAACTATTGAAAGCTTGGCTATCAATGCCTGACTTATATTATAATATTAAATTCAGAGTGGTTATGTTACTCGATAAATGAATGAAAAGAATAAAATTATAGAAACTGTTTCAAAGCTGAAAGAATGTCAATGCTTGATTTATATTAAAGAGAAAGAAAATTCAGAGCGATTAATGATAAAAATTGAATAAATAAACTTAAGCTTCTGTACGATACCACTTAGATGCGTCGAACTCTGGTAAAGGTGCCGGGCACCTGTTGGTACTGCTAGGGCACTGGTCCTGAGGGAAAACTAGCCGAGGTCTCGCAAGCCGGGTATTAGGATTGGCTTTAGTGTAGCCTGGTAGTTGAAGTGGTGGCTCTCTAGTAACCCCTGCTTCTAGCCTGCTCGTAAGAGTTTTGGTCCTCCAACAAAGTTGTGGCCTTCCAGGAAAAGCCCTGAAATAACCCAGTGCGCATTAGACGAAGCCCCCTTACTTTAATAAATACCATAATCCCCCCCCTTGCATAATTATATCTTCTTTATAAAACAAATTCCCCCAGAAAAAAAAACATGGTCTTGCAATGCCGATTAGCAGATAAAAGAGATACTAAGGTTCAGACAACTTGAATATAAAATAAGATAGGGATGAATCACCCCTAAAAGAAAATATAAACTTTCCCATACGATCAAAACTCGCGTTACATTAAAATAAAAATTCAGATTTGATAAAATGAAGTACATAAGATATTGCAAAGCAAATGGGGGTATAAGCACAAAAAAAAGTAACAGAGATAAAGCAATTAAATCATTAATTTAAGCAAAACGAGCAATAATTACCTCGTTAGAGTGTGTGTGTGTGTGAGGGCTAGGGAAATTCGACGGTCTCGGTTATATGACGAACGTGGAAAGCCTCTAGAAATAATGGAAAAAGCCGTTAGCGTCATGGCGTTCACGCGCTTCACAGGCAATACAAAAAGAAATCCAGAGAAAATGCTTACCTAATACAGCAGTATTCAGATCCCGATTAATCGGTCGTGTCAAAACTCAAACAGAAAATCAACATAATATATCCCCAAAGAAAGGGTAGAATTGAATGACAATAAAATGTTGAGTCTCTACGACTGCACTATCAGCAAACCTTCTCTTCGCCTCGATGGGTATTTTAGAAGAGAAAAATCCCCAGTCTTCAGTCAATTTGTGTTTTTCACCTCTACGAGAATAGAGGGGGGAAAATTGTAGGGCGGAGAACTGCCGTATCGTATTCTAACGATTCGATACGAGGAATAATTCTAAGATAATATAAACAACTTAGTTTTCGTTTACTATGGTTGTAAAACGATTGCGGAACCAACAATTAATTCACCGAAATTGAATGATTCAAAAAATACCAGAGAGTATTCCCTAACAAAACGATAAACTTTAAAAAAATTAAATCGACAGCTGGTGTTTAAAAGAAATGGTACATTTCTATTACTCGGTCGAATGTTACAAAAACTACAGCATTCCGTGTGAATATATTTAGAAGCAGAGGTCCCAAAACAATCTAACGATCTTCAGAAATGGCGGCCGGCAATTGGTGTTCCGCAACCAAGGGGTTCCCAAAACGTTATGGAATATTTACACCGTCAGTAAAATATGGATCTACTAATCTACTGCAGCGTACTTGTGGTTTTTTATTAACAGAATTCTTAAAAATATAAAACGGTTGGCTGGCTGTTCCACGATAATGTAATATAAATCAAGCGAAGCTATTCTAATAATAATGTGCATCGCTTATCAACTAATATAAATAGAGTCACAACGTGTTATAAAAGCTAATACAAATATATCGTTAACCTATACTTAGAATATAGTTAATTTATATTAAGAAAAGCGGCAATTTCAAGCGAATTGTTAGCAAATCAAATCAATAAAATTAATAAACCGATGAGTACAAAATACAGCATCTTTTTTCCTAAATGCCGCATATAAATGAAATAATTTTAAAAATATTTGACATTGGCAAAATCGAACTGTTACAATAAATTATAATCTTCGTCTTGCTCTCTTATCAGCATTGAAGCAACATACCGAAATCAAAGTTCTTTTTGATGTTGTGTTAAGTATTAAACGGGAAGGATGCAATATGGTTTTAGGTCACATTTTTTTAAAGTTCTGTGAACTGTTCCATAGCTTACTCTCCAGAGTCCTAGACCATACCTTACTTCTCGTACCGCTTGCGGAATAGAACTCTTCGGATTTATAGTAAAATATTGAACAATGGCTCGATTCCTTCTACTCTGTCTTTTCATCTTTCTTTGCTTATCTTTCAATGTCTTGCTTTCTTCAATTAGGGTCTTAATTCTGAGAATTGTATCTACTGAAATGTGTCTCTGAAAACTCTCAAAAAATGTTCTTTGTGTTTGTAGAGCATTCTCTCCACTTTTGTAATATAATTTTATTACACTTAGTCGTTCTTCTAAAGAATATATCATTATGTGTAACTAATTCGTGAAAAATATTGTATAGGAATTTGAAAGTTGATTATTTGGTCTGACTGACGGCCGCTTTAAAGCAAGTTAAATGTTAAACAGGTGAAACGGGTATCCATCTATCAGGTATTAATCGTAAGGTAGACGAACATTTTCCAAATTTAAAACTGAAGAAAAAATGCGTTTTTTAATTAAAAATCCATCATTTTAAATCAAAATTTATATGAGAAATCGTATAAGCACGTTAAAAATATGAAAAAAATATCAAAGTGACCCCTAGCACTTGTATTTGATGTTCAATTATTTTTTCTGAACATATCTGAATTCGCGGGAGAAAATTACATAAGATGGCTATTTCAGAAAGTCAAAAAATCGCCTTGTCTAGTCCTGGTTTGATAACCCTGTACAGTGACAAAATTTTAAAAAATTATTATGAAAGTTACGATATGCTATTGAAATTGGAGCAAAAATCATCGTCTTCTTTGACACCCTGTATTTAAAAAAACTTTAACAGTTTAAAAAATTGAACATTGGAATTTTTTTTAAGGGGCAAATCTATTAACCATTAAAAACCAGAGTTCGATATCAGGTCTGGTTAACACAATATTTAGTGTTAAATTTAGGCGAAATTTTCCTTGCTCGAAAGCAAATGGCCAGCAGTTTATTTTGCAAGGGTATGACACAGGTATAGTTCGTCCAGCCGGCTGGGCGAACTTTATGTAGTTGACATTTTCTCAATTTTCGATAAAAACTGCAGATATCAAAGATTTTGTAACTAAACTAAATAGCCGTCTTCCTACCATTGACTTTAGTTATGAAGTCGAAAACAATAGACAACTATTATTTTTGAACACATTATTAATTAGGAATGATAATAACACACTAGAATATTTGTTATTTAGAAGAACAATACTGCCATAAACCGATATATCACCATTAAACAACTGTAGGTCGTTTGCTTTCACATCGTATCTTTTACCGTTATTTCTCTGTTATCTGTAGATTATCTATTTTCGTGTATCATACCTATTTCTCTCCCTTCTCATAATTGCTCTAGAGATACTTATTTTCTTCATTACCCTATTCGATGTTATCTCGAGTATAGAGTTCATTTTGCTAATGTTATGATAGTTAATTGATTTATTTTAACTGCATTTTGCAACTTTAATTCTTTGCCTTGATACCGGTACCGAACTGAGCTTCAACAAATTGAATTTAAATTGGCCCAAAATGCAAGAAATGCCAAAAGAAGAAATTTACAAGGTATTGACGGCAAGCGTAAAAAATCGGCGTTTTTTTGAGCTATAATGAATTCAAAAAAGTCATCGAAACTTGCGACGAATTAACTGTAGACGTTTATAAAAAAAATATTTTATTTGTTACCTTATGAACTCGCTTGAAGAGGAGGAGAATTTAAAAACAGTCCCGGGGGAGCAAACGAAATCTCAGCCCGAAAAAGCAAGCACAGAAATCAGGCCTAATCATCACAAAAAATCACAAACTACTTATGGTCACTGCCGTATGCAAGCTAGACAAGAGCTTAGTGTCAGGCCAAAACAGGTCATTCAAATGCAAAATCAATAACTAGCTATTTACAAATTCGTAACCCGCAGTCCAAGCGATAATAACTTTTAGTACACCTTCCCACACCACTGGTGATGATTTTCGAACAGAGTCTCCTTTTACAACATGTAGTACTTTTCTGGGCTCGAGTCTACGACTCGAAGACTTTCTTGACTACTTATTTTCTTTCCCCGAGCCTCTGTTACTCAGAGATACTTTTCACTAGTTGGTCATTACTGATTAACCATTTGGGCAGCAGAACTTTCGTTACAGATAAAATTTTGACTAATTTTTTCGAGGTCCCCGGTCGAGCAGCGTAACAAGTTATCGAGCATGAAGAATTTTTCTGAACTAACTTTTCCGAGTTCCTATATTTTTTTTGGGGCAGCGTAACGTGTTATCTGACGTGAAGATTTTCATTTGACTAACTCTTTCCCAACTTTTGGCTCGCTTCTTGCTTTTCTCCTCGAAAAATCTGGAGTCGGCATGGGCTACGTGCTATGAAAATGTTTTTACTAAGAGCACTTAAAATTCCTAAGCCGCCGAAAATTTTAATGCCGCAATTAGCGTTTTAACATGTTATGTAAATTCCAACCTCGGGTTTAGTACCGCCGGCGCCGCCTTTTACAAATTCTGGTAATTAAAATTGGTTGTATCAGTTAACATGATTTTGGTATTCCAATCCCGGGTCTTGCATTCGGTGAAACGACCTCTGGCCAAGGTTTTCTTTTTAGAGCAAAGTGTTGGGGGATCTATTTTTGAAGCCCGCAACTAGTGGATGATAGTCCTTTTAAATAGTTCATCTAATTACGCATTATAATGCAGTCGAACAAAATAAGTCAGCGGCGATTCGGGTCTGACTACGGGTTTTGTGAAGTTAAACACAATGCACTTTATTTGGATTATGTTCCAATAGCAAGATATTATTTTAGTAAGGGAATTATCCCTTGAGATCTGAATTTCAATTTAATTTTAAAAACAAAATTATTATTTTATGTGAATGTTCTCTCCTGGTGAACTAGGGCAAACTGAAGTAATTTTGAAATCAAATTACAAGAATTATGAAATAATTTGTTGAAACAATTTGACCAGACTCAGGTTCTAACTCCGGCTTATCACAGATAATATTTTAAAAACTGTTAAGTTTGGATACGTGACATGTTATACAAAAAATAAGAAGAATTTAATAGAAAATTCATAGTCTTAAAAAATAAGGTATATTTCATTTTAAGAAACAAATTTTGAGTGTGTCGTTTCTTTTTTGATACACCACGTATATGTTAAAACAAAAGTATGAAATGAAATCATATAAATTTTGTTGGGAATATTTATTTCTAATTTCAAAAGTAATAGAGATACTTCCATTTTGTTCTACATTAGATGGGCAAAACGTTTTAATTGAACCTCAATAAAAGCAGGTAATCTTTGATTTTTTTCTGTTTCTGTTACTTTCGTATTTCTAAGACCTACTGTTAATAAATTAAAGATAAATATTTAGGATAATCCATGGAGACCTATGTAAAATTAGTTTTTTAAAGTTTGTCCCAGTTTTTTGTGATAAAGAAAATAACAAATGTTACATAGTTGAATAGAGAAAAAGAATCCCTATAAAATTAAGTACAACAAAGCGTATGGTCCGAATTACCAGAGACGTCATAGCTTCGCCATCTTTAAATATGGCGAATATCTATCATCATATTTTTAAAAGGTATCATGTCTTAAAATACTTGAAGGAAAAAATTAAAAACTTTTGTAATTGAAACGATATAGGTTGGGAGATATAAAATAACACACTCTGTATGTTATAAAATAGCTTCAAGCAAGCTAAATGCTATATACACCAATATCATTAATTTGTTTATTTAATATCCAACCAGCTTAGAAGAATATTTCAGGAAATGTAACACATTTAAAAAAAAGTTCAAATAAGCATTAATATAATATAATATTTTTTATAACAGTAAAACGAAAGCATACACACAAAATATAATTAGTAGGTACATGATCGATATTTTTTTCGAATACCATGATATGTGGGTGAATTTGTTCGTGTAAAGATAGTATTGGCTTTATTTATGTGTATAGAGTATTAAGAAATAGACCTTATATTATTCAACGAACTTGTAATAACTCTAACTTACATGCGAGAGGAATACTATATTTTTTCTACGGCTATTTTATAAGCGGTTTTCAAAAATTCGACAAACTATAGTTATAGTCTATTTGGAAATGCTGCGAAGTTGTAAATTATTGTCCGATAGAATCTTAACAGACTTTCCATGGGCGTTCCTTAAATCAATATGTTAAAATGTTCAAAATCTACCACTGTACGAGAATGTCACGTATATATAAAATTATAATATTACATATTATATAATATCATAATTTACTTGTATTACTTATTTTATCCACCTGCATATTTTGTACCTGATCATACCTAAATTGTTATTTATGATGTGCCTATTGGATATTCCCGGCCCTTAGTTTGTTCAGGTTTAGTATTTGTTGTAAGACGATCGAGACCGGTTGATACCGAAAACTGTAAAAATGGCAAGTTCTCAGTTTTCCCCAGTGAAGAGAATTTCCAAGTGTCCTTTATCAGTTAACGAGAAAACAATTGTTTTAAATGTGTGCAATGCGCTTAAACATCAACAGCCTGGTTCTGGTGTGGTTAAAATTGTTGAAATGTGTTCGCGAATGACAGGATTCGGGTTACACCTATATATATTTACGTGAATCAATAAGTGGCTTATGAAGGCCTCAAAATCACCATCTGGAAGGAGAAAAATTGTTATGGGTGAAAATGAAAAACGAGGAATCAGAAGAGCAGTTCATTCGTTTTATTTAAACAAGGAAATCCCTACGTTAGATAAAATTCATATCACACTCAAAAACGACGAAATTTTGTCTCAAAAAAGTAGACAAATACACAAGGAGGAGAAAGTACCTAAGGATGATAAGACTTTCTTAACGAAAACCGAAACATACTTTATTCGGACGAAACATGACTAAATGAAGGACATACTGTTACGGTAATTTTAACAATTCCGTAACTGGTTGTTTCGAGTTTGCTTGTATTTATTTTTGGTTTGGAATAATAACTTTTCATCTTCAACCTATTTTGAATTACTGTCTGAACCTACCTGGTAGCAACAGTGTGGAAAATTCCGCATTAAATAGTACGAAAATATTAATAAATAATGAATTTTTATGTTGCCCATCAAGTTCATTTAAAATTAATTTTTGTCTTTTAAATATACCAGTCGATAATTATCTCGTTAATATAAAATGAAAATTAATATTATGGGTTGAATCTACGTAAATACAGCAGTAGAATATACTATTTAAAATTGATAAATAATTTCAAATATGCAGTTCAGATTTTATGATTAAAGATCGGTCGCTTCGTACGGTGGAAAAAATTAAAATACTTGTGACGACTGCGTGGCAGTGTAATTTTTTTCGAGATGTGAGTCTGGTGGAAGGTAGGACTCGATTTTAAAATCTGTCTTGTACCGACGACCAATGTGAGAGGTTTGAGAGAAGGTAGGATTGACTTTTTCTTTATTTTTAGCGTTACCTGATCTTATTTCTAGTTTCCTATATTGTAAAGTCTGTAGGCAGAATAAAGCTGCTAAGCGTGCGAATCTCTGATATCTGTCTATTATCGTTTCACATACCACGTTGTCTTTTGCCGTGTGTATGTTGAATAAGCTCGTGAATATCTGATATCTATCTACTATCGTTTCACACATACCACGTTGTCTTTTGCCGTGGGTATGTTTTTGTCTGTAGGGCATATGTGTGATTGTGGGTTTTTTGGAGCTTAAGGCTCTTGTCTTAGAGGAAAAAAAAGGACTTGATCCTACAAGAGCAGGATTATTGAATTTCAGATTTAGTGTAGCAACCCAACTATAGAATCGATCAAAGTGGCCTGTAGGGTTCACATTATTTAGGTTCTAGTTAGAGGAAGCATTTTTAGAAATTAATACCCAAAACTGTCTATAGTGTGGGAGATTGAGTCTAATTTTCTCTGGTATCGTTATCGGATGTTGGGAGTTATATAGAGAATCAGAGTTAAGCTTAGTTAGTTGTTGTTCGGCCTATAGAAGCATTTTACCGTCACTTTGTTATTTAAAGAGCGCCTTCTCAAGCCCTTCTCGACCGTGGTCGGTACAAGATCATAATTGTCTGTTTGTTTTATTTCTCTATTTCTGTTTAAATTTGTTGTTACCTTTGTTTTTGAATTAAACTGATTTTTGAGTTAGAAAATAGCTTTCAGGCAGTAATTGAATTGAATAATTGTCATTACCTTTATCTTTGAATTAAACTGATTTTTGAGTTGATAAGTAGCTTTCAGGCAATACTTAAATTCTGACTACCTTTTTAAATTTATTGATTTCATTTTTTTTTTCTTACCTGATTACTGTAATTGTTTTTTATTGAAATACTGTGCATTACAATATTTCTCAGCTTAAATAGCTATTCATTTTATTTATTATATTTATTTATTATTTATATTTATATTTATCATATTTATTAAATTAAATTAAATTTCTCCTTCAGCGTGTTTTGGCATTTTTCAGCATTGTTAATTGAGAAGAATTATTTCTAGTTCTCTCCTGCCAATTTCTGTATTAAAAACCTAAGCTAAGACAAACAACGCTCTCCGCCAAATTGAAACAGAATTGATAACAATATTCTTGGTGAGCTCCTTAACTGCCTTGTACTGGTTTTTTTTCATGCTACTGAGTCCACACGCACTCGGCCTACTAGGACAGCTTCCAGTGACGCCACAGGACAGATCCTAGGCACTACAGCAATTTCCAGTAGCCCTCTCCAGGAAGCTCGGAGGAACCATAAGGTGATTAAAGTGCAGTTATCACCAAGAAGGTTGAACAGAATAGTACATTTTAACCCTTATTTTTGATAGAAGGAAATAGAATAAAAATTGTTTATTTGAAATTTCTAATCTTTTATTTTGCGCTTTTAACCACTACTGCACTCGAAAAAAAACTTTAATAAGCGTGCTCCTTACCCATACACCCTGAGTATCTTTCAGTTTAAATTTTTAGTAAATTAAAGTAATAATTTAAAGAAAAGTGCATTTATAGTTTATTGTAACAAATTGGCTTTTTATTTGAATTATAGTAATTATAATAAGGCAATTGAAATTATATCTTAACAATTTAAAGTTTATCTTAACAAATTGGCTTTTATTGTAATAAAATCAAACTAATTGCATTTTCTTGTAACAAATAAGAAATTGCATTTTATCGTAACAATACAACAAGATGTGGCATGAGAAAAATATAAAAAGTTTCCGACAAGCTGCCTTGTAGGGCTGGTCTTCAGGAATCAAACCTCCACCTGGAAAAGGCAGCAGATTAATTGTGATCCATATTGTTAGCGTAAACGGGTTCTTAGAAGGAGGTCTGTTAAAATTTAAGTCGAAACACACTGGAGATTATCATGAAGACATGAATGCAGATGTATTTGAAATGTTAGATCTAATACCCCCAGGATCTATTATAGTGCTTGATAATGTAACCTACCATTCTAGAAAAATAGAGAAAGTACCAACAAGTGCTTGGCGAAAAGCAGACATAAAAAAGTGGCTTTCACAAAAAAAACTATTTCGAAGAAGACATGGTCAAAAAGGAGCTTTTGAATACAGCAAACATGGAAAAGCACAAATATACTAGATATATGGTTGACGAAATGGCAAACAAACGTGGTATTGTTGTACTTCGACCTCCGCCCTACCACTGTGAGCTAAATCCTATAGAGTTAGCTTGGGCGCAAGTAAAATATTTTGTTGCCACCAGAAATACTACCTACAAAATGAAGGATGTTGAGGTACTCTTTCACGAAGCTATTAAACATGTTGATGGAGATAAATGGCGAAAGTGTGTAGAGCATGTAATAAACGAGGGAAAACGAATGTGGCAGCTTGACAATATGGTTAATGAAATAGTAGAACCAATTATTATACATGTGGGTTAGAGTGACAACTCAACCGATTGTTCAGATGACAATTTGCAGTTTTTTTTTTAATTGAATATATTATTTGTATTATCGTATTATTGTAGTATTATCGTGTGCATTATTGTACAGATTTTATAATTATTTGCTATATTTTTAAATATTGACTAATTATTATACATCTGTTTATTTGTCTAGTTTCAGAAAGACCATTACACCTAAACTTTCTTAATGTCGATATATTTCTATCCCAAAAAATAATCGCTTTTATACTGGAAAACACTTCCAGCGTTGTTAATGAGACGCTACTGACTACTGCTCAAAGATCTGTACAGTTCGTATTCCTTTCATATGGAAATGAAGTTTATTGTATATTTTAAGATGTACACCTGCGTTTCGCCAGTATTCGGGTGTGTCAAGCCTAATTGTACATATGTAGTAAACCGTATTATGTAGCTTTACGATAAAATAATCAATTCAGTTTTGGCCGTCCGGTATACTTTTTAACTTTAAGATTCTATCGGACAATAATTTGCATCTTGGCATCATTTCCAAATAGACTATAGCACAATTTTTTTTTCAAAAGATGCGTAAAATTAATCAATTTTTCTAAATTAAATTTTTTTCGGGTAGAAGGTTTAGTGACGTTCCAGTTCCATAATCTCTGGTGGCGTTCCAGCAAGCTTGTCGTCAGTCGATATAATTTTTCTCACCACAATTTTTTTTGAAAATTGCAAAAAAATATAAAAATTTACTGTCTTGATCGTTAATGTGATAGATTATACTCTAAAAAACATTGCTTAGCAATGGTTATTTCTGTTATCGGTCCCAGCCGTGGATAATGGATTGTTTATTATTCATTAAGCATGAATAATTAACACTGGTACTTAATCGCAAACCAAGCTATACAAATAAGATATTTAACAGTCGTAGAAAAAACATATTTAATGCATAAAATGTGTCAGCATCCAGCAGATATGCACTAGTTAGTAAATGTATAAAATGTATATAGATATAAGGCTCATATCTGAGAATCTTGATCAGAAGAATCTCCTTAATAAATGAGAATTTATCTGCGTAGAAATATGACTTATTTTCTCTTAATTCGTTTTTCACTGAATGGCCAGTAAAACTAGGTGGACGACCCTGAACAAATTCGCTACAAGCTAATTTTTGCGCCATTGTGTTCCTATTGGGGTTTTATATAACTGACTAAAAATCCCAAAAAGTCCGATAAGGGGCGCAAGCCCAAAATCACCCCTATAGGTATATTTTTCAAGCTTTTTGCAATTTTCTCAAAAACGATAATTTCCTGGGAAAATTTACAAGATATATTTTTTGTAGAGCATAAAATTCCCAATCCGCTAGTATAAGATACTTTATTATTTAAATATACGTCCATCAATGTACGAGTATGAAAATGTAAGTGCCCATTAAGCATATGGCCTACACTATTTTTCGTATATATTGTGTACCATGCCTCTTCCAATCCACTTTCATCCATGAAGTACCCAATATACCCAAAAAATTACATCAAACACTGAAAACCTCTAAGTCTGACAAATACGTTGGAAAGACCACTATCAGCAGGTGCTGATCCGACAATTTCTGATGCTTTCCAGTATAACGGCTGATCAAAAGTTTACTATACAAGTAGTCTGACCAATTTTCATGCATTCGTTTATTGCAAATATGATAGCTGTGTATATTGTACTCAGATTGTTAGGATCTAAATTTATAAATGGAACAGGTCAAACACGTGTTTTTATATATTCAGTTTCTGTTTGTTGCAATAACATAAAACCATTCCACGATTGGAAAGAGGAAGCCCCAAAAATATGCCCCATATCCCATAAGGTATTGTAGAATAGAAAAATACGATAATTATGGGGTTGTGCAACTCCCTCAAAATCTCTTAATTTGATCTTTTGAAAACCAGAGTCTGCAGGTTTTGATTTACTTTCATACAGCCAAAACCCCCTTTCTTAAGAACATCACAATATTTTTTTGGTCTAACCCTGTTATCGCTAATATTAACAGCTTTATATGAGGATACACGCATACTACACCGCCCATAGCATGAAAAGTCCCGTGGCCATCTAGAGTTCTGGTATTAAAATCTGCGTTGTCGAAAACCCATTGGACGAAAGCTGTATCAGAAATAGAAATTGTATTAGATTCAGACACGTCAAATTTAAGCACTTCTGTGTACGTTTCGCAAAAGGCAAAATTTGAAGGCAGATCTAAGAGATATCTAGAACCAAATCGACGATGTAAATGGCATGTCTTTCATTTTATCTTCTAACTCTTGGAAAGAGAACTGACAACAATCTTCAGAATTTTCTATAGTCACGTAATTTTTTAAAGGTATCTTTATCGATGGGGCGTCCAGCTTTTTATATGGTACCTTGCTTCTGCAGCCACAAGATCACTTGTGATAACTCTTCTTGCATAAACTTTGTGGGACCAGTCGTAATTTCTTGCATTACATTGAGCTTCAATGTTTTGTTTTATGCCTAAAGTTTTAACCATTCGCACATTTTTATGTGGCTTTTTGATAGTTCCACACATATCGCTACAAAATAAGCAATGCCTCTTAAAAGCAAATTGATTTCCAGACTTAATTCTTGTTTGTTTGCCCTCAGAAATTTCATTTATATTTTGCTTAGACTCAGCAGCTCGTATAGATGATTCACGATTGTAATTTTTCCTACAAGATACCTGTAACTGTAGCTGGTTAATATTTACAATATTTTGCCGTAATCCATCCTTGTATGTCTTACTACATTCTATGAGTTCTGTAATTCCTTTTCGAGATACATTTACTGTTTGCCCTGAGCTTAGAGTTGCTTGACATATTAAACAAACAGCCATTACTGTAATAAAGGAAATAAAATCTAAATTAAACCTGCTAAACGAATTTTAAAGCAACTATTTACCTATACGCTTTATAATATACAGACACGTTAACAAAAATTTTCTCAAATGCACTCTTGTAATCTTGTTAAACACTTACGAACGAATTCACAGCATCAAAAGCGGTGGGCGGCTGTCGGGCTCTGGTCGCGTTGCACCCCCTCCACGCCCTTGCCTTATTGGGGGAATTTGTTTCAGGATGTTATTTCGCTGTTATTAAAAATATATAAAAAAATATCTCAATATTTCATTACAGACGATTTTAAAAAGTAAATTGCCAACACAAATGAATGATATATAAGACCAAAAAGTATTTTATTGGTGACTTTCCACTAATATACAAAATAGCTTAAGTATGAAGGGCTGAATCAACTTTAAAACTGTTCAAATAATAAAAACGAGTATACCGTTTGATTGGTAATTTTGTGCACTACAAAAAACTTATCTTATAAATTTTCGGAGAAACTTATTGGTTTTGAGAAAATTGGAAAAAACTTCAAAAATGTACCTATGGGGGTGATTTTGGGGTTGCGCCCTTTATCGGATTTTTTGGGATTTTCAGTCAGTTGTATAAAAACCCCAGAAGAATACAATGGCGCAAAAATTAGCTTGTAGCGAATTTGTCCGAGGTTTGGGTAAAAATATGGATAGTTTTATTGGCCAGTTAGAAATAGAAATTGAATGTTAAGTTTTTCAGGTTCCTAATTTGTTTACTACAGAAGAGAAAGTGGAAATTTGCGAAAAGATGCGACAACTTGACAGACAAAGGGATAAGTCGATGCA
>MU182319.1:311642-335188 GCA_016904865.1 Pissodes strobi
CGATTGCGACATTGGAGGCGGGATCACAAAAATGAAATATATACTGAAACCTGCTTCACACTTCATAATTATTATCCGTGAGACAAAATGGTATTAAATTGGGGAGCCTTGTTTCTGGAATTTTAAGGAAAGCAATGCTTCCCTTGCTTCCGCTGGTTAAAGACAAAGAATGTCAAATGACTATTAAATTTAGCTACAAATAGGTACAATATGGTGATTGTACGGATACCAATTCTGTTGTTAATACTCGGTTTTATATGCCTTACAACTAAATGCACTAAATACTACTAACCGAAGTGATCACTTTGATGTTAACTAAGCTAATTACAACTAGGTATGCGTGCGCTAATAGCTGCACCGATTTTAAATGTAGCAATAATAATAGGTAGCAATGAACGGCCAATTAAATCAAATGACTCGATAAATTAATAAAATAAATAAAATTAGAATAAAACTATTGAAAACTTAGCTATAAATGCTTGATATTATAAAGAAAGAAAATTCAGAGCGGTTATGTTACTCGATAAATGAATGAAAGGAATAAAATTATTGAAACTGTTTTAAAGCCGGTCATTGCTTGACTTATCTGAAAAAGAGAGAAAATTCAGAGCAATTAGATTAACCGGTCTGACAAACCAGTGAATAAATGAAAATGAAATTAATGAGCTCTCTCAGAGCTTGGCGGCCAATGTTTGATTTATATTAAGAGAAGAAAAATCAAGAGCGATTATATTAAACTGATAAAACAAATGAATTCATGAAAGATAAGGCCCAAATCCGGTCGTCGACTCTGGTGGAGGCGCCGGGCACCTATAGATACCTCAGGTACTGCCACTCGATGTCCCCGAGGGAAAGATCTAGCCGAGGTCTCGATAGCTCGGTGTCAAGATGGACTGTGGCCCCCCTAATCGAAGTTGTGGCCCGCTAGTAAAACTTGTGGCCTACCAACAAAGGGGGTAGCCTACTGGTAAGACCTGCTTCTCGCCTGCTAGTAAAAGTTGTTGCCCTCCAGTAGAACTCTCATTAGTGTGTGTG
Source organism: Pissodes strobi (assembly GCA_016904865.1). NCBI lineage: Eukaryota > Metazoa > Arthropoda > Insecta > Coleoptera > Curculionidae > Pissodes > Pissodes strobi. The sequence goes on from MU182319.1 coordinate 312,678, forward strand.
AGGGTTAAGGGATATTCGACGGTCTCGGTCTTATATGACGAACGTGGAAAGCCTCAGTACAGCATTTAGATCCCGAAAATCGGTCGTGTCAAAACACCAAGAGATACCACAGTATATCCCCAATAAATGGGCGGAATTAAATCACAAACTAAATGTGGAGTCTGTGAGACTGCACTCACGGCAAACCTTCTTCTCGCCTTGAAAGGTACTTTCAGAAGAACTCTCGATTGGTTCCCGTCAATTTGCCTACGAGATTAAATGCTACGTCAAGTCAGCAAGTAGTGATGGACTGAAACATGCCCATTGAGTTCGATACAGGGAATAATTCTAAGATAATAAACGTCTTAGTTCTCGTTTATTAGGAGGATAAACGGCGGCGGAAGCCACAAATAGCGAGCTAAAATTATTTTTTTTCAAGAAATGCTAGGAAATATTTCTACGAAAATGATAAACCTTTAAAAATCTAAATCGAGAGCGACAATCACGGGAGGATAGTCCATTCCTATTATTCGGAACGAACCTTACAAAAACTACAGCTTGCCGGGTAAAGAGATAAATATATTTAAAAGCAGAGGTCTCAAAACGATCTAACGATCTTCAGAAATGGCGGCCGGCGATTGGAGTTTAGCAACCAAGGGGTTCCCAAAAAGTTATAAAATATTCAAACCAAAATTAAAATATGGATCGACGAGTCAAATACAGCGTATTTGTGGGTTTTATTAACAGAATTCTTAAAAATATAAAACGGTTTGCTGGCTGTTCCACGATAATGTAATAAAAATCAATCCAATCTATTCTAATAACAATGTGCTTCGCTTATCAACTAAAATAAATATAGTCACAACGTGTTATAAATGCTAATACAAAGATATTGTTAACCCATACTTAAAATAGAGTTAATTTACATTAAGAAATGCGTATTTTTTCCTAAATGCGGCATTTAAATGAAATTTTAAAAATATTCGACACTGGCAAAATCGGACTGTTACAACTCCCCCTCTCCTTCAAAAGGAGGGAAACCTAAGAAAAGTTAACCGACGATAATACGTTAATTGAGGTAGATAATTTAAAGCACTTATGTGACGTAAGGGTATACCCTGCAGCTAACGTATAGTAAATTAAAGTAACTTCAAAGGTACCTCATCAAAAAAAATGATAAGCCAGAACATTCCTGACCACCAGCTAATTTAAATGTCACCAATTTCCAAATTAAATCAGTACATTAAGCATTAAGAATCAAATAAAAAAAATTAAGTAATTAATAGACTTGAATAATTTCATTCACTATAGGGTACTATTTAAAGCAATGAGATAAAACTATTTTATTAAAATGTTCCATTAAATTAAAAAAAAAACAAAAAGAGATAGATAGACAAATAACCAAGGAAAATTGACAAAGGTAATAAGATAATTAAAGGCAAGGTAAGGTAATTAGAATATAAGTAAATGAGAAGAATAACGGTAAGAGAATTAAAAAAAGAAAGTTAATTACAATCACAAGAACATGAAAGAGATAACGGTAAATGCAGAACAACTTTCTCAAGGCTGCTCTAGCTAACAACAGTAGCAAGTCAAGTTGCAAGCTAAGCTAGTTACCCACAACCAACCGAAAGTGATTAATAATATGAGCAGTAAATCTAGATACATATGAAATAACAAAAGTTACATTGCTCCAAATAAAAAGAAATTGGCCGTGCTCGAGAATGTTGAAGTGACGTTTTATGCTGGCTCGCTCAAATTGTCAGATTCTATTTTTCCCACCATCCTTGAATTAGTTCTTTCAAAATAAGAAAGAAATTGGTCGCGCTCGATAATGTCGAAGTGACGTTTTTTTGCAGGTTTCCAATCCTGCTACGTCATTAGGTCACGCTCAAATCGTTAGAATTTTGACTTAACTGAATTTGAGCATGTAATTATTCCACCATACCTTGATATGACGCGCTCGAGTATTTCTGATTGCCTATTTTTTTACTAATCTGAAGGTCTGCCCTACAACCGTGTTTCTATATGAAGGGATAGTATAAGGCGAAAGGTACTCCAGAGTGTTTAAGGTATCCCAATATCTTAAAATGCCGCACTCGAATATTTCCCAGAAATCCCCTATTGGGCTCCCTTACTATAAAGGAACAAACATAAATAAAGCTATATACATAGAATTAAATGTTCGAAAATTCTCGGTTCTTACTGAAGATATGGTACCCTCTTTCTAAATGATGCTTTCACAGTATCAAGCAATCGTTGGAGCAATTCTTTGAAGCACAGACTTAATCTTCTCCATCTTATTGTCCAGAGTTGTGGACGCTGTTCTATAAACAATGCCTTTAATATCTACCCATGAAAAAGTCCAAGCTTGTTAGGTCAGGAGACCTAGCAGGCCATGTTCTAGCCACTCTGTCTTTTTTTTGTTACACTGGTAAGTAACTATACGCCTTTCAATTTTTAATTAATTTCCGAAACGGAATTATGTAATAACTCGAAACACGAGCAATTTAAAAAACATTCAAGATGGCGGGGTATTTCTTATCTGCATTGTTGGTATATATAAAGAACTACTCAGAAATATTTCACAATACGATAAATTGCCAATAAGAAGTTTGCGAAAAATAATAGATGTCTTATTTTTCGCATGAACGTCTTTATACATTTGTCATATGACCAAAATAAAAGGATATTTTTAATCAAATTTGACATATTTTAGGCAGTTATTATTAGGCCAAAAAAGATACGAAGTTGGTTTAGAAAAACTTCAAGCCGCTGGTGCAGAAGTTGCTGTGATGCAAGCCGCTTTAGAGGCCTTACAACCGCAGTTGGTCGTCGCGCAAGCTAAGGTCGAAGAAACATTGAAAAATGTTGAAGCTGAGTCGGCCGAAGCTGCTGAAGTAGAAAAAGTTGTCATGGTTGAAGAAGAGGTAAAACTAGTATTATTCAGTTGCAACAAGAACTGCTCAACATCATCACAAAAATAATATGACTATCATATTCATGATTCCTATATTAAGACAGAACTGAAGCAAATGTAGGAAAAATATAAGAATGTTTGTATTGCATGGTCTGTTTTCGCGGAAGAATGCTATTTAATTATAACCTTTAATCATCAAAATTTATCAATACTTTTTTTTCCACTTAAAAATAATTATATTTCAACGTAATTTTATTGTTAAAGTAAATTTTAAAATTATTTTTGTAACGCTTTTTGTGATATAATGTTAATATCCCAATGATTATTCGATTTAGAAGTTCAATGAAAAGTTTTTAATAATTATTTTTTTGATGTATTTAAAGTTTCTACCGTATGAAAACCAGATTAATGTAATGTCATGTAATGTAACAATAATTATTATATTTCAAAACAGTAATATTTATTACCCGTGCTCTTTTCAGGCCGCAAATGAACAAGCAAAAGCAGCTCAAGCAATCAAAGATGAATGTGAAGCAAATATGGCAGAAGCAATGCCAATACTTAACGCAGCCTTGGCTGCCTTAAACACATTAACCCCGGCAGACATTACCATTGTAAAAACAATGAAAAATCCACCGAAAGGGGTAAAATTGGTTATGGAGGCTGTTTGTATTTTGAAGGTATTTGGTAACGCCACATACATAAAGTTCTACAAATTTCAATGCTGCTCAGTTGAAATATTACAGGTCTTTAAATAGGGGCATTTTAAAGACAGTACAATAGAGTAATATGGGAAAAGCAAGAGCATGCGTTGTAAAAGTTGTGCTATTTATTTTATTAGCTGTATATGAAGCTAGAATTCAAAAACTTATCTGCCTACTACCATAGAAATATCAATTTTGAGCTATTTTATGTTTATAAAATAACTACTCATTTTAGGACATTAAACCAGATAAGCTACCAGCACCAAGCGGCATAGGAACGATTGACGATTATTGGGGACCCTCTAAAAAAGTGTTAGGAGACATGAAATTTTTGGAGCATTTGATCGAGTTCGACAAAGATAATATTCAGCCACGAATCATGGCAAAGCTGAAGGAACAAATTTTGAACGACGAGAATTTTGATCCGGATAAAGTAAAGACTGCTTCATCTGCAGCAGAAGGTAAGTACGTTCTATTTATTATTCCAGGTCGCCGAATAAATATTTATTATTTTCTACAGGTGGCTCTAATGCATTTTAATAATTCAATTATGGTTTAAACGAAATTAAGCTAATAAACTAAACTAATAGGCCAAGCAATAGATATATTTGCCTGGCAAAAAATACCGGAGTTTTGAAACGTTGTAGATTGGTACAAGTCTATGACCTAAATATAATATAAAATTTGCGACCTTAGCACGCCGCCGCTCGCTCCGCCATGTTGTGAAAATGGCGCCCAAAATCGTTTTTTAGCTACCTATATCTCCTTTCTAGTTCAAATTCAAAATTCAAAATTTTATTAATACTTAGGCAATACAAGCGATAAAATAATTGCGTTTTGGTATCTACAATTTGTGAATTCAATTTGTAGCGAAATTGAACAGTTGGGCGCCAATTTGTAGCGAAAGCTAGCGAAATATTAATTAATTAATTAAGTATGGCATTGTGCGCCATTTTGCAATGAAATACTAGTTGTTCAAATGCATGAGACTCGTTTTTATTTTTTCAGGGGGTGGTAGTCTCTTTTATTAGCTGAAATTTGTTTGGGCGCCAGAGTTCCTAGAGACAATGCGAACTGAATATGAATACTTAAATATAGAAAACTATAAAGATAAAAATATCATAAATTTGCCCTTATAATTCGCAATGTCTCACAGACCTTTATCCTGCGATAAATTAAAGAAATAAATTAAAAACAATTTATATATTAACTATATAATTAAATTACAAATATGATTGATGGTATCATGTGAAATGGAGTTTATCGATATAATTAAATTACAAATTGACTTAGTAATGCCAATTAAAATTAAAGATTAAAAAAGTAATTGTGGCAGATAAAAAAAAGAATTTAGCTTTATAATTGGTCTTTACAATATGTTTATCTTCTGATTGGCTAATACTTAGCTTGTCCAATTATTCTGTAACCATGCGATCGCATTGGGACCTCTACTGGAACCGTTTCTGTCTGTTCCCAAGTTCGAATCGGTTGGGTTAATCGAAGACTTATTGGTTCACGAAGTATTGGCTCCCCTCGACTCGTTTGTTACAGCGACGTGTTTCCTTGATCAGTCGAGCGGATTTATAACATGAAAGGAGAAATAAACTAATCTTAGATCAATGTATATTGCTAATTAAATAATATTCAGGGAAATATCATGTGAACATCAGTGACAATGTTAAACACATGAGGAAGCAATCAACAAATTGAAAATTTACTGGTTAAAGCAGATATAATCAGAGACTTGAATTACAATGTTAAGTTGAGTAAAAATTATAAATAATTACTGATACTCATGATACCCTTTTCTTTACTTTAAAGTATCAAATTCAAATGAAAATAATGAGTGAAATTTAAAAATCAAAAGAAAATAATGGAATAACGTTCCAATTCAGTGACTCTCGGTAAATCTTAATAAAAGGCAACTAGAATTTGATAATAAATAGAGAAATATCGAGTCTTATAACTCAAAAAAAGTAATTACTATTACTTTTATTTCGGCCCTTGGCACATAAACGATAATTGAGCGCAATTGCGCCTCAATTTAATTAAAGATAAAGATAGTATAATCACTACCTAGCATTCGAGATAGAAATTTAGACAACAGATAAAACCAGATAAATTTACATAATGCGAGATTAACCTCTCATAAATGCAAAGTAATGTCGGTACATCAGGATTGAGACTAGACAGGGCGAGTGCTAATAACTATAAGCTTGATGTAACAAATAAACTGAAAATTTAATTAAATGGGCCTGAAAAGAAAACTCCGGCAATACTCTGAGGGAAAATTCGGAGAAATTCTACTGAAAATTCAATTTACCACCTTTGCAGGAATATATAGAATTTACTCCGAGAATTAACCCAAATAATCAATTAGAACGAAAATGCATAAAAATTGTGCGCGACCACTGAACGATAAAATAATTATATTATTTTAAAATTTTGCCCAAGCCTTTTTCAAATTTGAGATAACCCGCATCTTTAAAATACTATTTCATTAGACCTGATACATTAATTTTTGAGACACCCTATATATGTGTACATTTTGAGACACCCCTTATACATGTAAAACATAAAAACAAGTCATAAATTGAAGTCGAGTTTTTGCGAGGTTTTTTGGAGGAGATCCGAAAGGTATTGCTCGAGAACGAAAAAGAGAGAGTTAGCAGCCATCGGAGTGTACGGTTTATTTTGGTGAATTGTTTTGCTTCTGTGTTGCGATATGTCATCGCAAGTCGGTAAAATGAAACTTATAATATTGTTATTAACATAATTTGTACCATTATATATTTTATACTCATTGATAATTCATAATTGATGGTATTAGCCTGTATATTTATTTTGATATTGTTATAAACCTAATTTGAACAAATATTTCATTTATTCTCATTGATAATTCATATTTGATGGTATAACATGTGTATACATTTTCATATTATTATTAACATAATTTGCATAAATATTTCTTCCAATCTCATTGATAAATAATATTTGATGGACTAACATGTGTATACATTTTCATATTGTTATTAACATAATTTGCATAAATATTTGTACTAATCTCATTGATAAATAATATTTGATGGACTAGCATGTATGTACATTTTCATATTGTTATTAACATAATTTACATAAATATTTCTACTAATCTCATTGATAATTAATATTTGATGGCCTAATATGTGTATACATTTTCATATTGTTTTTAACATAATTTACATAAATATTTCTTCTAATCTCATTGATAATTGATATTTGATGGCATAACATGTGTATATATTTTGATATTGTTATTATCATTATTTGCATAATTATTTCTTTATCTTCATGGATAATTTATATTTGATGGCATAACATGTGTATATATTTTGATATTGTTATTAACATTATTTGCATACAGATTTCTTTATCTTCATGGATAATTTATATTTGATGGCATAACATGTGTATATATTTGATATTGTTATTAACATTATTTGCATAAATATTTCTTTATCTTCATGGATAATTCATACTTGATGACATAACATGTATATATATTTGGATATTGTTATAAACATAATCTGCATAAATATTTCTTCTATTTTCATGGATAATTCATATTTGATGGCATAACCTGTGTATATATTTAATGAAATCGTGTTATGCTGTGATCAATACTGCTTTAAGTGAAAACATAAAATGTATTATTTGCTGTCTTTTCGTGCTAGGGGTTTAATATTAGAATGAGTGAGAGATTACACAAGGGCCTTGATGAATCTATGCTAACCATTTCCTACCCTGCCGGGAGAATATCCTAGTAATAAATATAATGATCATTCTAGAGATAAGTTTAAAACTATACTATGGTATTGTCCCATATTTGCAACTAAATAGCTGGGTAGCCTCCGTAATCCAGGACCTCAGTACCTACCAGCGGCGTCTGGTTAACTAACAAAAACCTCTTCAGTTTTAAATGTATTGTTGCAAGTGTGGAACTGCGAATTGTGGTACGGGAGACAGTAATTGAATTAATTAAAATACTAATAGATTATACAGCATAATTCGGTTTAGGAATTTAGATCGAGGGTTTCTCTGCCGTACTCTTTTCCCTCGTGAATTCCAGGCTGAGTCCGGCACGTTTTTCTTTAATAAATTAGGCGTATTAGGAATCTGTGGTTTCATTTACATGATGCACCTTTCCCTCAGGTTTCCCTAAATGTGTTCCGTTGAAGCGCATAATGAGTGAGTAAAATTGTGCAAGATATAATAATAACACAACGTAGGTATTGGTCCTCTTTTTAATCCATTTCTTTTTTATCTAATTTGACGATCATTGGCAAAATAAAGGCAAACCACAATTTTACTTATCTGATTCAACTATGTTGAATCGACCCGGGTACGTTATACTACAAATTACATGAATTTGATTAATGAGAGATGCAAATATTCACCAATAAATCGGTATTATTACCCAAAAAAGTCACGACAATAATTTAAAAAAAATTTGAAGATGTAAGCTAATCAAAAGTGAAATTTATCAATGCTAAATTCTTGCTTTAGTCGAATTAGACTAAACGACTCATAAACAAATATTAATTATGTATTTAAAAATGAAAGAATTAATTAAATATATTGCAAGATGAATTAAATATTTCAAGATTAAACATTAGCATTTACCCGTCAACGTCTCAACACAAGATAAACTATCTCGCTTTTAAAATTCAAGACGTTGAACAAATTATGCTTGCCGATGTATTATTGGCAAATTTATAACGTGTGATTACCACTATAAATCACGTAGCGTCAAGCTATAGAAACACCCGATACTAAATATAGTATCCATAGTAAATTAAATTCATGAATTGTAGGTACAAAATAGCATACGGCGCTCCTAAAATCGTTCCTTGCACGAAATAAAACCATTCGCGAATAGATGTCACTGGCGACTTATATATTAAATATCGAAAATCATTTACAATTGAACCGACATTTTAGTGTAGCGGAATAAGCATATATTCCGTTACAATGGATGTACACGTCAACATAGTTGTAGAAAAAATAAAAACACACGTAAAAATAGATACAACTAACTCACTACAGTTATTTAAACTGAAAAAAACACTTAGGTAACAAACAGTTGTTAAACAAAACAATCATCAATTGATCAATGTGGCATGACAGCATTGTGAAGATCGCTATCATTAAGGTATTCGCTCACAGTATAATACCAATTATTGATTAGAAGTTTTTTAATATTTAGCTTAAACTTAGTATAGTTCAATTGTTTAATACAGACAGGTAAATTATTATACAATTTCTTTCCAAGATATATTGGGCAACATTCATATAGAGCCGATACATGCTCATCTGTTGAGAATATGCTTGCATTCCGTATATTATAATTGTGTTGATCACAGTTACGAGTATACTTATTTAAGTTATATCTAATATATAATAAGGTTTAGTAGATAGATATAAATACAAGGAAACGTCAACAGTCCCTTACTAATAAAGATCTGTCTACAGCGCTTTGTTAAACAGATTAAAAATTACCCTATAGGTAAAAAATGGTTATGACAAGAATTGAAGAGAGAAAAATTATCTGCAAATTTGTCATATAACTTTTTTTTTGTGCGATCAATGGTTTACGAGTAACACTGACATAAGTGGAAAACAATTTCTAAAAATTAATAATATGCAGTTGCTTGAGCGGTGCCACTGCACTTACTTACTTACTTACTTCGTAGCGCTACAGCCCCTGATGGGCCTTGGCTGAGGCAACAATTTGCCTCCATCTGTCTCGGTCTTCCATAACTTCTAGACCATTCCCGATGCCCATTTTCCGGAGGTCCAATGTTATATTATCACGCGACCTTAATCTCGGTCTTCCAAGTGGTCGTCTTTCTTCTGGTGCCCTGTCCCATTTAAGCGGATCATCTTCTGGCTGTCTACGTGCTTGCCCTGCTCATCTCAACCGTTGTGCATTTATGAGGTTAATCAGTTCTGGCTGATATATTTGCTTTAGTTCTGCATTTGTTTTGATTCGGTAGCCCCGCATATCCTGGTTTTTGGTGGGTCCGAATATTTTCCTCAGCACTTTTCTCTCGAATCTTCGAATTAGTTCCTCATTTCGCACCGTAAGAGTCCAGGTTTCGCAGCCGTACATTACCACGGGTCTTATCATGGTCTGGTACTTTCGTTCTCCTAGTCACGTATTTGGACTCTAGTATATCCTTTAGGGCGTATAAGCACCTGGACGCTAAATATTTAAATTGTTTTACATTTTCAAACTTGTATGTGTCCATGGTCACATTTTATCCTACCCTAGCTCTGCCTGGTCTTGAGGCATGCATATATTTTGTTTTGGCCTCGTTGACTTTAAGCCCCATATATGCCGCTTCTTTTTCGATTTTATGAAATAGTTCCTTTGCTTTTATGCTCACCGCGTCTATATCATCAGCATATGCTAGCAGCAAGTTTGATCCACTGGCCCCGAATAGCTCAGTTTCGATTTTGGCCTCTCTTACTACTTTCTCAAATGCGATATTAAAAAGCGTGGATGATAGTGCGTCTCCCTGTTTAAGACCTGTGCTCACCTGAAACACATCTGAGAGGTCATCACCAATCTTTTTTCTGCACCTAGAACCCTCAACACAAGCTCTGGTTACTCTGATCAGCTTAGGTGGGATGCCAAATTGAGCTATTGTATGCCATATGTTGACCCTTTTTACACTGTCGTATGTCTGCTGCAAATCTATAAATAACTAGTGGAGGTCTTGATTGAATTCCCAAATCTTCTCTAGCAATTGCCTAATGGTAAACAGCTGGATCGTTGTTGACCTATTTGCTCTGAACCGCACTGGCAGTCTCCCAATATTTTTTCGGTGAAGGAGGTTAGTCTTAGAAGAATTATGTTCGATAGGACTTTATAGGCTACATTGATTAGTGCCATCTCTGTAATTTATGCAGACCGTTCTATCGCATTTTTTGTGGATGGGTATCATAATGCTCTCCTTCCAGTCATCAGGGATAGTTTCTTTTTCCCAAATGGTTTTAGTGAGGTTTTGCAGCTGTGTTATGATAGTATCGCCACCATATTTAAGAAGTTCGGCTGTGATTAAGTCTTTGCTAGAGGCTTTATTATTTTTTAATTTCTTTATTGCTTTTGCAATTTCCTCTTTAGAAGGGATCTCATTGGGTTGTTCCGCAGCCAGCAGATCCACTGCTTCCTCTATTAAGCAGTTGATGGAAGTAGTTTTTCCACGTTTGCAATATTTCTACTTTGTCAGTTATTAGGTCTCCATTTTTCTTCTTTAAGATATTGCCGGTCCTGGGTCTGAATCCTACTTTTGTAGAGCGCAATTTTTGGTAGAATGGTCTTGTGTTATTTTTGCCTTCTTCTTCTAGTGCAATTAATTCTTTGTCTTGCCATTCTCTCTTTCTTCTTCTTAACAGTTTCTTTCCTAGGGTTCTTAGTCGTCTGAATCTTTCCCTGTTCTCGTCTGTGGGACTTTTTAGCATTTTGAATCTAGAAGTATTGTTTCTCCATAGCATCTTCGCAATCTTCATCATACCAGTGGTTTGTGTGTTGCCTCCTAGGTTTCTCCCCTACCATCTTTCTAGCTGCTTCTATAATTGTTCCAGATATAAACTTCCAATGCGCATCCATATCAGTATTGCATGTGATGTTAATATTTTCTCTGATAAGTCGCTCGCTGCATTTGCTTTGCATATTTAATATTCAAGCAACCTATTCGATGCTAAACCATGTTATTAAACCAACAAAGACGGCGCGGCATCTTCCCCCCCCCCCCCCCCCCTCTCATTTTATCGGTAACTTGTGTCCAGAATCTACTAATTCTACTTTGGCTTGCGCAGAGTATGGCCCTCAGCTCGCTGCGCTTGCTACGGTGGCGCAACCACCAAAACTAACCTAAGGCATGGAAAAAATGAAGAAAAACAACTTTTTACAAACATAATCTTAAAAAAAAATGTTTGCCACCGACGGGGATCGAACCCGGGCAGCCCGTATGAAAAGCACAATGTCTGATAACTGCACTACCAAACCGTTGAAAACAAATCACTGGACCGTAAATACATGGATAATTCTGATACATTCGACCTCACCCGTACTCTGCGCATGCGGAAGCGCGAAAGCCAAAGTAGAATTAATATCCTCTAGAATCAAGTGTGTCGGTAGTCTCTCGAGGCTGTTGTGTAGTCGCCTTTTCTTTGTTTTGCGACTTTATCGTGATTAAGATTTTTCGTTGTTTGTTGTAGAGTTGGTTGCTATGACCTCTGCACATCCAATTCGTTTTATACGTGAGAACACTTTAAACGACGGTATCGTTACTATGGTGCGGGAAAGGGGTTTAAATACTTTTAGACAGTCGAGTATTAAGAGAAAAGACGGCAAAAGTGAACTTTGTTTACAAAGCACCTGGAATCTGTGATTGTACACGATAAATGTCGAAAGCAATATAGTAACGAAAAACTCAAATCTTCGTTTCTGCAACGAAAGGATACTTGCTTTCAGAAACATCATTGGGATCAATAGTGCCTGTGTCTCATTTTAGTGGGGCATGTTTTTATGTGTTGTAGAAATTAGGGATGATTTTCTAGAAATGAGAATAAAAACGCATCATCGATCGCGAATTAGTGTAGGAGGTCCGCAAATTATCCATGAAAGACAGTATTATTAAATTAGCTAAATACCGCCAGGATGAATGGGGACAAACCGTAATCAATCGCCTGCAGCATATTTCCGATTTGGTCGTAGCGTATGCTAAATACCACAACTCATGCAAGAAGAAATCAGCCACAAATATAGATGAAGCTATGGAAAATATTTACTCATGTCTTGAAGAAAACTCTGATGAATGCCAGACAATTTGTTAAATCAAATGGAAGAAGATTATCATCCTCACATAAAAACTGTTAAAACTAAATTGTTTCAAAAATATGCAGATGATATTTTAGTTGTCGTAAGCGCAAACAAACCAAAACTACAGAATAAATTTACTCCGCACATATATATGTGATATCGAAATTCCCGGAGTTGAAATGGTTCAAGTATTAAAGGAAGAAATCGTAAACCCCAAAGCAATTATTGCAGTAGCAGGAGAAAACAAAATTCTGTAGACTTTACGTAGAAACTCGTATCTCTGGATTTTATCCGTTACCCTCAGTTCACAAGATCGGCTACAAAAAGTATGTTTAACCTTGCTTTACTCCCCCTCTCCCCCTCTACAGAATACAGCATCAGCGGCAAAACAACATTCATTCAGAACCTATTATCAGGTTCAGACCTGGTACAGCATTGAAAAAAAAATCAGGAAGAATGGGGATGTAGAAAAAATAATACTGGACTTGCATCTGTTAGAACAACTAAAGATCCTGCTCCAGAAAAGCGGCTTAGATTTATTTCTTGCAAGTGCAAAAAAGGATGCGTTTTCGCTTGAAGCTGCAAAAAGGCGGGCTTAAATTGCTCAGTTATTTGTATGTACTGTGACGGAAATTCTTGTGATAACGTTGCTTCAAATGATTCTGAAGAGGAAGTAGATAATATCTAACTGTTGACATCTGATGTTAAGAACGACGATTCGGGGGAAGACAGAATAGATGACATGGCAAACAGTTACCCAGCTACTGTAGACGTAACCATACCTGCTCCATCCACAGAATGAAAAGAAAGATATCAATAACTCTTCATTAATTATTTATGGATTAGGCCTATTGGGGAAACCACAATAAAAAAAACCGCGGGGTACTCTACCTCAGGTGGTGTGGAAACGAGTGCAATCTGTCTTTACTGCACAGGTAGGCAATAACAGGTCATTATAACGTTGTCAAGAACGAATTTGTATAATCTAACTGTATTTCCCCTCTTTTATATCCATGTAAGTTCAAAAATATTGATGGCACAAAAAAAATATTCACGAAACTTGTAGAGAATTTTCTTGTCTACAATTCTTCTAATAACAGTTTTTTGAGTAGGAGGTACAGGAATAGGTATGGCCCAAAAACTGTTTTTGAGCGTAAATTTTACAATATGGCGCCAGCGGCTTGCGAAGGTCGCAAATCATGTATGTAGTTAAGGTCATACATATCTACTTAACTGCCAAGTTTCAAAACTCCGGTATTTTTTTCCCGGCAGATCACTTTTGGCCCACCTATTACTTGGCCTATAATTCCTTTCCTTGGTTATGTTTTTAAATATTTAAAAAACGTTTTAATGTTGTTTAATTTGTTTTATTTTTGCTTCATCATGTGTATTTCTGTTAGTTTAGATATCGAAAAAACGTATCAGCTTAAATTTGAGTATAACAGATATTTTATTTTTTGCAACGAGGTTAAATGCACCTACCAGAAAAATAATTGGATATATGCGAAATCTGATTAATCTTTATCCAAAAAATATAGGCTATCTTTATATTTCTTATAGACCTCTAGGAAAAAGCATATTGTATGCGCGAAGGATAAAAATGAGGTGTCGATTTAGCACCTTTTATTGAAATAAACGCCGATTACATCTCCTTGCTTCTACCAGGTTCGCAGTACCAGTGTGTTGACACGTTAGTCATTTAAAAATATTTTACCTAGACGCCATGAGTAACGACCCTCTTTCTACAGTCAGTTACTTCATTACAGCTCTTCTGTAACCAAATGTAACCCTAGTTATACGGAAATGAGCGTAGGTCAAAGCAATTTCCGTTTCCAAAAACTAACTGGCATTTCAAATTTAAGGGAGCACACAATTTAAGGGAGCATTTTTTTAGTAATTTAGAGGATGCCCCAATATGTTCAGGTAATTTGTGTTATGACCTAGTTATTGAGGAGTTCGCCAGACAAAAGTTGTGGCATAATAAGAAGAACACTAATTAGCATCATTAACACTCATCCCGCTGTTATTTACCTTTTATCTGACTCTCCCTCAAGCTTAAATTCTACATTATTAATACATGAAATGCAGACTGGCACTAGCAGAGTTTTAATGACAGTTTATCAAAATATCAAGAACATCCATGAGGGATGTTTTGATAAATACAGGCACCTTAATCACAATGTATTACAGCTAAACTTACTCCCCAGGTCTTAACGTTAATATGTTATCTACAATCCAAGCCTTAACAGCTTTTAGTACACCTTTTCTCACGATGAGTGATGAATTTCGAACAGAGTTTCCTTTCACAACATCTAGTACTTTTCCGGGCCCAAGCTGGCAAAAGGTACCGCTTTCTACGACGCAATGACCTCTTCTTGACTACTTATTTATTTTGCACGAGCCTCTGGTACTCAGAGGCACTTTTCGCGAGCTGGCTATTACTGATTATTTATTTGGGTAGAGTAACATTCGGGATAGATACATTTTTACTTACTTTTCCGAGGTTCCAGTCGGACAGCGCAACAAATTATCAAGTGTGAAGAATATTTCTGAACTAACTTTTCCGAGTTATTTTAAATTTTAATGTCGCAAAGCGTTTTAACATGTTTTGTAAAGTCCAACCTCGGTTTTAGTACCGCCGCGTTTGCCGAATTAGGATAATTAAAATTGGTTATTCCAGTTAACATCATTTTTACATTCCAAACTAAACTACATTAAATGCCATTCAAACTATTAACTTTAATTGAAATATTGATATTACGTATAGCTTACGAGTGTATGATCAATAAGGAAACACTATCAATAATTCCAGCAGATAATGAATCGGTTTTGCTGTTGATATGTTATACCATGTCTTTCCTCTCTATATATTTGGAAAATTGGTGGATCAATGAAATTAGTTTTCAAAAACTCTCTATATTTTAGGTATCTGCAAATGGGTGATTGCAATTTCTAAATACGATAAAGTGGCCAAAATTGTGGCACCAAAGAAAGCAGCCTTGGCCATAGCCGAAGATCAGTTCAACACTGCCATGGCTTCCTTGGAGATTAAAAGGGCATTATTAAGAGAAGCAAGAGAAAGGGTATTGACATCATATTGTTTAGATTCTTTATGATGAGAACGAACTTTTTTCTTTTTGCTCTACATAGTAATTAATTAATTTTAAGGTGGCAAAACTAGAAGAACGATTAGCTGAAGAGACGAAAAAGTTTAAAAAATTAACAGACGAAGTTAACCTTTGTCAACTGAAGCTGCAGAGAGCCGAAGATTTGATAGGCGGTTTAGGTGGAGAGAAAGATCGTTGGAGAGCAACAGCCAAAGAATTGGGTGAACGATATGATATGTTAGTAGGTATGTGTCGGATAACTATGTTTTTATTAGAAATGTTAACTTTTTCCTTATCAAGCAATTGAAAGTTGGTTTCAACATGTATTGTTATTTTCGCCTAATATTTTTGGTACAAGGTAATGCAAGGATCGGTGACGTAAAGAAACATCGATATCAAGCATATAATTTGTTCTATATTGTTTATTAGATAAAGAATGCAATATACAACAGTTTCCAATATATGAAATATAGTAAACACACAACACAATAAGGCTTCAACTTGGACATTAATAAATGTTTCTATCAAGAACTACAGTTAGGATTGTAAGAAATCGATTTTTTTCAAAAATCAAAAACCACGTTTTTGTAAACAATCACGATTTTATTGATTTTTATTATATTATACACATTTTTGTTTATATACCATGGCAATAACATACTTTTATAACAATATATTTTTAGTTATTTTTCCTCATTCTACCAAAAATTCTTCATGTCTAGACTTGCCATTGGAATAATCTCTCTGCGACATCCAAATAAACTTGTTCTTTTGTGAAAGTTCCCGACCGTGTTCCTAATTTACTGTCCACCGATAAGTATCAAGTCGAATGTTTTCACCTGTCGTTTGAATAATGTTTTTAATATGTCTCATAGAAGTGGCGGTAGAAAAAAGATCCTGTTGGAAAAATTGGAATCAGAGCAACATGCAAAAATGTAATTCGGATGTGTAAGGAATTGTGGAACAAATAAAAACCCCCCGAAGTTTAAAACTGAAATAGTTGCAGAAAAAGAAGCTGATTGGGTTTTTAGATGTTATCACTGGCGAGATTGAAGGTGTTTCCATCCAAGATCAAGATGATAATCTTATTACAAGTCTATACAACTAGCTTGGTTTGACGATGAACTAAAGACAATGCATGCTAGGTTTCATACTTTGTACCCCATGAATAAGACAAACTCTAATCTAATAGCTATAATAGATACCAAATGTATGAAAAAAGAAAAGCAGCTCATGATGCATACATTATTGACTTCGCTAGTCGTCAGTCTGGTATGCAGCGTCTAAGTAAACGTAACCCTCCTCAATCGAGTCGGGACACTGGCAGTACTATTGCTGTCGAATGCTTTAATTCCTTTTTTAGCAGGTTTGCTGAGGTTATAAAAAAATGGTTACCTTTATCTGTTTTTTCGTCGGTTTCTGCTTATATAAAATCTGGAATTTTTCCTTGCCAATCCTCTACAAAATTTTTGAATCTATCTCAGGACCAAATTAATGAGCTTTTTGAACAACGTAAGTTTTTTTCCAAAGCCAATATGGCTTCAGAAATAAGAGCTCTACAACTTTGGCAATCAATTCAAATTGTAGCTGATGGTCTTGATTCTTACGCATCGTTTTATTACCTTACAAATGCGTTTGATTGTGTGTCCCATGGCATGTTAACTAAGAAAATGTCACATTACAACATTGATGACAAAACTTTATCGATGATTAATTCTTATCTCTCTGACCGAACCCAGTATGTCTTCTTGAATGGTAACTCTTCCTGTTGGGAATCTTTGACCCATGGAGTGTCCCAGAGATCAGTTTTGGGTCGATTGCTGTTCTTAGTTTACATCAGTGACTTGAGTAATTTCAGAAATGACTCTAACTTAATAGTTTTTGCTGATGATACAATCAATATTATTAAGTATCACCCCACTGACCCCTTATTGGAATGGTTTGATGACATGCAACATGATATTATTAACAATTGGTTTCTGGCAAATAAACTCAGCGTAAGTATCTCTAAAACTTAAAAGATGAACTTTAGCTTGAGAAATAGTAATTCTGTGCTACCATCATGTGATGACATGTTAAATTTGTTGGTGTTACATCGGATTCTGGATTGACTTCTTTGTGGGAGGCTGTCGGGAATAGTCTATTTGATTAGAAACTTAACGAGAGCTGCTGGGATGCCAACTCTCTTGACAGCTTACCATTGGTACTTTTCTTCGAATATGGCCTAGCTATTTTGAGTTGGGGCCACTCGCCCCATGAGTCCTTAAACTGCAACGCAGATGCATTAGTTTCACGTTGGGGATGTGATATTGGAAGCACTTTCGTGGGGCTTCCGCATATTGTGGAATTTTGACCCTTCCTAGTGTCTATATTTGCCAGTGTCTGCCTTATCTCAGGAGTAACATGACCCAGTTCTCACTTCACGGCAACACTTTTGGATTGCTGGACATCCCAACGAAATGTTGATATTGTTCAAAAAGTATTCCCCACTATTAGACAATTGTCTTCTGTTACAGCTTCTTCGGCATCTATCGAAATTGTTTTCGACATTTTCCTCAGTACATTCTAAACTTAGAAATCGCTTGGGGACCGAAAAAGCCGCTTAATTAATTTTTCTATCTACAATTAACACATTTGTGTTTATAATTTTGTAAATTTACGCTTTTATTCATTATATTAAAATAATACCATTTATTCGATATTAATTCGTTTTCTGATTTTCTGCTAATAATTATATATATGTTGGTTTGGTACAATATATCAGTTTCTTAAGTTTAATTTCCTTGGATTATTTGTTGGTACATTCAAGATGTTTGTGAATTCAGGATGGATTAGTTTGTTTTTATATGTACTTGACTTGATTTTAAAATATACTTCTTTTATTTTAATTTTTTATTATTGATTTGCTTTGGTGACCTATTTTTACAGCAATTACTTTGATTTAAAGCGTGGTATGAATTGAAAAAATCAGTTGATTTAAATAGTCGGAACCATGACTAGGTTAACATTTTCTCTACTCAGCCTTTGGAAATCTTTGATACTGTTTCCTAAATTATTTTCTCAAAAATTATTAAATGGAAACCTTGCGATTCAAATTGATTATATAATGTCCTAAGAGCTTGCATTCCCTTTATTTTATAAAATAAATCTTCCTCCAAACAGCTCATATATATCAACTATAACAAATATTAAAATGCACATAAAAATATAGCTGACAAGCGCATTATATACTTTCAATCCATGGAAATAATGTTGGACAATTGCTATGAATCAAAGAGAGAAACACTAATACATTACCCACTTTATAGTGGGTTATAATGATATTATCATCATTATAATACAATTAACTAAATTATTCTTTTACACATGTTTGTATTGAATGTTGTCATGCTCTGCTAGCGTTTAGGGGTTTATGTTGCTCAGATTAGGGATCGAACTCTGTCAGGTGAAAAGAGATGATAAAGAAGAAAGAAACTTCGATTCAAAACAATGACAATGTATGTTGGTCAAAGACTTATGAATTTAGACAGCAGCAGTGGAATAACCAAAATTGCCTTGCAACTTTAAGGCTCATAGTAACTTGCGCTCTTCGCTCGCGTTTTTTAGAATTTGTCTTAAATGTTTGCATACTATTTTCCAAGTTCAGGTTCAAACTTAGGACAGGGTGATAATTAATCAGTGGTTTAACTGTTTTAAGTAGTTCACACATGCCCCCACCCTGATAACATTGGATCCCAACGCTTACACAGACCTCTAGTTTTTTCAAAAAAAGAGAGAAATACCTCAATTTGATAAGACATCGCATTTTGCAAAGGTTAGAATAATTTATAACACATCATATCATCAGTAGTCTCGTTATGTTCTGGCTTCCATTTGACTACTTCTAATGCAGTTTTCACCTTGTATGGGGGCAAAGGAAATAATATGGCTAAAACTTCACCTAATATTATTCTTACTTACTGAAACAATAGTTTCTTGAACTAATTTGTTTGAAAATTATTTACAATAGTTTTTCAAAAGCTGGCCCTGTCTTTACGCCATATGAAAAATATTCGTTTAATGCTTTTGCTTATCTTAATAATATAAAATTGTTTTGAATTTATTTATTCATCACTTATTTATAAATCCTGCTTCCGAACATTTTACTTAGTACCATACCGATATAATAATATTTCAATCTATTTGACTCAGTTAAGCACTTGTTGATCTATACCAAATTTGCTGACTTTGTTTATAAGAATATAATTGCAATTCTATCTATATAACCGCAAACTTAACTTATTTATTTACATCTGCGTTTGAAAACATAATTTCTCATCGCAATGCCATCTCGTTTACTTTTAATTAAATACGTTCATTCCTGCTTTGAATTATTGCTGGTTTCAACACTCGTAAGATGCATTTAACCTACGAGAGTTGATCTTTGAATTAAAACATTTTGATAACAATTTTATGTAACTTTCATAATAGAAAACTGCCTGGGCCGTGAACTAGCAGATTTCTTCATATGTTTTGTGGCTGGCTTTCGGCTTTGCTGGCAGATGGTGCGCCTTGGTCAGTTTTTAGTGCAGCTGCTTTTGCCCTTTTGGTTGTTCATTATTTTTGGTTGCTGTAGGCTTCTGACCTTGTGACCGGTTGTAACTGCGACTTGAAAAAATGCTGTCGTGTCAAAGATTATTGTCGCTAGGCGTGTGCCGATTTTTTCTAATTAGTGTCGTTAGCTTGTTTTTTCTTTCTTTTTCTTTATCACCGTCTTCTAGACCAAAATATATATGTGAAGAATCCCGTGTTTGGATTTGGCACCTATTGGTCGGCTTTTGTTCTTACTGAATGCAGATTTGTCCGGTTTTATAAGTTTTTTTTAAGAGCGGTATTGTGTTTTAATTTATGGTTAGCTTTGGTTATTTCATTAGGTAATTATGTAGGTGCTCTGAGTTTATCTTTATTTCACTCAGCAACACTAACGTGTTGGAATTTAGACAGATATATCGTAGATTCGACTTGACTATTCTAGACGGGTGTCCCCCCAGAAACTGCGTTCCTGTGAACAGACCTCCTTAAGTGAGATTTAGATATTAGGATATTGGTAGAACAACAAAAGCCTATGTTTCTGTGAACTGCAGATGCAATGGTTAGAGCGGGATAGGTGGAAGGAAAGTCTGTCAGACTGATTCACCCTTTTATGTACTTTCTATGTTTCCGACCTTTTCTTCAACTCTGGTTCGTTTTCTAACACTAGGTTTGTTATGAGAAAAAGCTAAATTAGTTACTATAAACTATAAATGCACTTTTCTTTAAATTATTACTTTAATTCACTGAAAAGATAAATCGAAAGATACTCAGGGTGTATGGGTAAGAAGCATGCTTGTTTTAATTATTTTTTTTTTCAAGTGCTGTAGTGATCAAAAGCGCAAAATAAAATATTAAACATTTCAAAAAAACAATATTTATTCTGTTTCCTTCTAACAAAAGTAAGTGAATTCTGTTGAACTATCTTGGTGACATCTACACTTTAATCACCTTGTGGTTCTTCCAAGCTTCTTGGAGAGGGCTACTGGAATTTGCTGTAGTGCCTAGGATCTGTCCTGTGACGTCACTGGAAGCTGTTCTGGTAAGGCCGAGTGCGTCTGGATTCAGTAGCATGAAAAAAAAAAAAACAGTACAAGGCAGTTAAAGAGTTCACCAAGAATGTTGTTACAACCCTGTATCAATATGGCGGAGAGCGCCGCTTGTCTTAGCTTAGGTTTTTTTTGATACAGAAATTGACAGGAGAGAACTAGAAATAATTCTTCTCAATTAACAATGCTGAAAAATGCCAAAACACGCTAAAGGATAAATTTAATTTAATTTAATTAAATATGCCTCCGCCAATTTTCACAGAATTGTTTAGACTGTAGACAATAATTATATTTTAAATAAAACAGTGAACGGGTTACAGATAATAAATAAAATGACTAGCTATTTAAGTTGAGAAATAGTGTAATGAACAATAACTCAATAAAAAACAATTACGGTAATCAGGTAAGAACAAAAATGAAATCGATAAATTTAAACAAGTAATCAGAATTTAAGTATTGCCTGAAAGCTACTTATCAACTCAAAAATCAATTCAATTCTAAAACAAAGGTAATGACAATCATTTAATTCAATTATTGCTTGAAAGCTATTTTCTAACTCAAAAATCAGTTCAATTCAAAAACTAAGGTAACAACAAATTTAGATAGAAATAGAAAGATATAACAAACAAACAATTGTGATCCTGTACCGACCACGGTCGAGAAGGCTTGAGAAGGCGCTTTTTAAATAACAAGGTGACGATAAAATGCTTCTTTAAGTTGAATAATAACTAACTAAGCCTGAATCCAACCGATAACGATACTAGAGAAAATTAGACTGAGTATCCTATACTCTCGACAGTCTTAGTTATTAATTTCTAAAAATTGCCACCTCTAACTAGAACCTAGATATGAGTGCTATAGGCCAATTTGATCGATTCTTTAGTTGGGTTGCTGAACTAAATCCGAAATTTAATAACCTCTGCTTTTGTAGGATCAAGTCCTTTTTTTGTCTCTCTTATCAAAGAGCCTAAAGCCCAAAAAAAACTATCTCACATGCCCTACAGGCACAAACATACACACGGCAAAAGGCAACGTGGTATGCGAAACGATAGTAGCCAAATACCAGAAATTCACAAGCTTAGCAGTTTTATTCTGCTTACAGACTTTACGATATAGGAAACTAGAACTAAGATCAGATATCGCAAAAAAAATAACAATAAAATAAATCAAGCCCTACCTTCTCTTAAACCTTTCACGCTGGTAGTCGGTACAAAAGACAACTTTTAAAATCCAGTCTTACCTTCCACCAGAATCACATCTCGAAAAAAATTAATAGATCAAACGAACTTACCTTAAGTGAAGTTCGATCGTAAT
>MU182319.1:360188-383988 GCA_016904865.1 Pissodes strobi
AAAGTTGCGCAATTTGATGCTGATTAAAATGCCACCTTAAAAGTTAACAAAATCCGAGTACTTCCGAAGATATTTAGAAAAAACCGAATATTCGCGATTTCACTTTTATTTTATTATGACTCTATTTGAATAGATATAACAAAATAAATTTCATATTCTTATTGCTACTTTTTCTGCTCTACAAGATGGTGTTATCAGATGTTCAAACCGACGTTTCGTCTTTGACCTGTCATCATCAACTTTGATTTTTTAAATACGGCCCTGGATTTTTTATTACGGATTTTAAGAGCATCTAAAGTCCCAAAGCCAATGATGTGTCGTAATTATTCGAAAAATTCGTATTAATGGCATTTTCCATAAGGCCTCATGTGTTAGAGAGAGACAGAAAACATATTTTTGGTAAGATTTTACTAGGAAATCATTAAAATGATTTTTTCGAATAAGTGCGATACATCATTGGTTTTGGGACATTAGATGCTCTTAAAGTCCGTAATAAAGAATCCAGGGCCGTATTTAAAAAAACAAAGTTGATTATGGCAGCTCAAAGACGAAACGTCGGTTTGAAAATCTGATAACACCATCTTGTAGAATAGAAAAAGTAGCAATGAGAATATGAAATTTATTTTGGTATATCTATTCAAATAGAGTCATAAAAAATAAAAATTAAATCGCGAATATTCGGTTTTTTCTAAATATCTTCGTAAGTATTCGGATTTTTTTAACTTTCAAGGTAGCATTTTGATCAGCATCAAATTGCGCAACTTTGCCTCCATTTAACCGATCTCGTATCTCTTCTAGTTTCCGAGATCCCAATGATGAGGCTCGAATTTGGGACACCCTGTACATATAAGAATAGATCAAAAGACAATTTTTCGGTGGAAAATACTAAATACACCTACGTACAAAGGAATGTACACTGCATATTGTTTTTCTGAGGAAGAAAAAAGAATTTTTCCTGGAAACTCCTTTTTACAATGTGTGAGATTATTCCTATTCGACTGTAAGGGCAAAGAGTATATACCTAATGTCAAAAGAAGACAGCCGGCGAGTTTCCTTTGATCTTTCGTCAGCCGTTTCAGTGATCTCGTCCATTTAACTCGGAGATATCGCGATGTTGCCGGATGTAACTTTTTATCAAGGCGGGTGATGTTGACATCAAGTCAAACAAGATGGCGAATAATCGATTTCATCACAGTGGGTCGAAATAACGAAAATGAGGAAAACATTTATTAAATATCTAATACTTTCTGCTAGGATAAAATTTTATATCGAGTGATTTTCATTCAAATTCTCTGCATTTGCTTAAACTTTTGTATTTTCTTGCAATCTCAGTGCAGAACTAAAAAATGTGATAAAAATCAGTTTTTTAATGCTTCCGGCGAATTTTTATTAAAATTTATTCAGGACGTCTAAAAGCTTTAATTAATCAAATAAGAATTTCCTTCAGTTTAAATTAAGAAGGTGTAATCAATATTTTTCGATTATTTTAAAGGAAAGTTTCATTCAAAACATAGAGGGGATAAATTCTTAGTATGTAGATAAACCAACGAAATAGTAAATTCTATTCGAATCTCACTTTAAAGCTTCATATTCACTTCAAATTTTGCTTTTTTTTGACAGTTGTTGATTTTTCGCGCGAATGCAAGTTTTGGTCCATACTCATTGACGCGAAATTTCGTCGGCGAATATTTGCTAAAAAGTTCAAATCGTTTTAACTTTTTTGGGAATTTATGCTTTTAGTGGAATAGGTTTTATAGGTTAGGTCCAAGTACCGGAAGATGTAAGCAGGTTGGTAATATATTTTAAAGTCTAGAATGGGCTCAATTAATCTCATTTCTGCAACTAAATTACGAAAATCGTATTTTAAAAATATATTTCTAACAGAATTTTTTTTTCTTGTGTCATTTAGCTAGTGGGTATTTCGTAGTTTTAGGATAATTACCAAAAGGACGCAAACGGGTCATAAAATAATAATATCTCCACCGAAAAAAATATAATTAATATTATTATCCAATGGTCAAAGTATTTATTCTACAATTTAACTAATGAACCCAATGCCTGAAAAGAATAAACACATAAATATAGCAAAGCAGTCAAGTAATTTGAGGTTAATTCACAATTATGGTAGAATTCGTAAAAAAAATAAAATTTTTCGACGCGAATAATTTTAAAGCTGAAAATGACAGTTTATGTCAAAAAATGCGAAATTCGCACAATTAATGTTTTATCAGAAATCCGAGGATTTTTTGAGAAAAGTCATGAAAATGCATGTATTGTAGGTAAGCAAAATTTTACCGAGTGATTGTTAAAAGATTCTATTAAATGAATTGTGTTACATATCATAATTAAAGTTTACACACCTAATTTCAATTACACAATATGAATTAAAAAACTAAACCAAACGTTTCCCTAATAAATCTAAACTTAACCTTTACGAGATATATTTAACCCACTGTGTTGGCTAATCGTCCTTGCTTGACGATTGTGTCCGATATAATGCGATAACATACGAGGCGCCCTTTAAGTGGGAGTTCTCATCTATCCCTCTCTAATTTGATTGCTTGGTCTTACTGTCCTCTCTTTACATTATATACTCTTTGGTAAGGGTTTGAAACCTGTTTGTAAGTGTATCTATTTTTAACTATTATTTGTTTTAAAATTTATATATGTATTTTGGATTGTGATTTTAATGATAAGTCTAATGATCTTGATTCTGTGACACGTTCGACAACTCTAAATGGAGGTATAATGTACAGGGTATCCCATTTTCGATGATATTACTTGATATTACTTACGAAGAACGATGGTATAAACAAAATTTTCATAGCCCGCTTCGTTTCTGAGATACAGGGCGAAATTTAAAATAATGCATTTTGGGACCCCCTCGTATCTCCGTTATCCTTTAACATATCGCAAAGCCAAACACTTGCTTTTATACACTTTTTTACGTAGAATCCAGTGGCGTAGTCAGATTTTTGCTGTGAGCTGTCAATTTTTAGCTATAAATCAAACTTGTATTTTTTTAATAGAACACCCTGTATATTTTTCTTTCGTTCGATTTGAAATTTTATAAACTTTACAAAAATATATAATACATGATATGTATTTTTAATAATAAGCCTAAAATTCATAATTTCACAATTTCACACTCTTGATGAATATAGTATAATCATTGTCTCTTAAACAACGGTATAAGTATTAGCAGACAGAGATTATTAGAGCAATGAAATGGGCATTTTTTTATTGGCAAGATCTGTCACTTACAAAAGTTATATTTTCTGTGTAATATTGTATTTTTTACGATGGCTGAAAGTGAAAATTATGAATATTTTTAAAAATATGACATGTTAGTCTGCTTTATACAGAGTAATGAAAACTCTCGTGAAGCTTTTCAGCTATATTTCAATACGTTTGTTTGAATATTTATTTACCTTTCGACTTATTTGGGTTTATTTTTTATTTAAGTATCATTTTAATTCATAGATATCCCCAAAAGATGGCAACCTGGTCTTTTAATGTACCTCAGAAACGAAGGAGGCTATAAAAATTTTGTTTATACCATCATTCTTTTCACAAAAAGGTAGCACAGTATTGCGAAAACCGCAACTCCCTATCTTTACTCGTAAATGAGATACCCCTTAATATCATCGAAAATGGGACACCCTGTACATCTACTTTGTATGATTATACAGAAACAAATAAATGATTAATATAAGATATGAGAGCGCCGAACCAATATCAAACCTTTAAGGTGATATATTTCATCCACTCGAAGCCTAAGAAACCGGGCAAAACACGAAGCCGAAATACCGGAAAAGTATGGAAAACTGAAGATCAAGTTGTAATATTTCTTCAAAACAAAAGGTTTTCCAAAGGCATGACCAGGAATTGTGTGG
This sequence comes from Pissodes strobi, assembly GCA_016904865.1. Taxonomy (NCBI): domain Eukaryota; kingdom Metazoa; phylum Arthropoda; class Insecta; order Coleoptera; family Curculionidae; genus Pissodes; species Pissodes strobi. The sequence goes on from MU182319.1 coordinate 364,085, forward strand.
ATATAAGAGAATAAGGAAGACATATATTTTTAAGCATATGAACCAAGAAAAATTCAAATTGCACTGGTAGCTTTAGGAAAGTATACTTCAGATTCCAAAATATCATCCACAGTAGTTCTGAACATGAACTTTTAGATCAAATGTTATATAAAAACTGTATTTTTAATGCGACTTTATTCCGAAAAGAACAGATCAGGGAAACTCAATAGCACGACTTTTTGAAATAAGACTCCTTTACATGCCTTAAAGTGGAGAGCAAGTCGGTGAATGCGTTACGAAATGTGTGACACGGCGAGATGAACGGAAGTAGAGAGCGAGAAAAATCATTGGTAAATATAGAAGGAGAGAGAGATATGCTTCTTAAAAACATTGTAGGAGCAAGAGAAAGCGGGCATATGTGACCCGGCGAGGCTAAAGGATTTAGATACCGAGATATAGAGTTGGGTAATGGTTGGGTTTAAGGCGACACAGTTATGCGCAAGAGATGACGAGCTAGCGTGCCGACCTTTGTTTGTTATGAAACCTATGCAACACCAAAAAATATTATACCTATGTGTGTAAAAGAAGTATTACTTCTAGTGTATGATTCATAAGCGCATTGTAATTGTCTATTGATTGCTTGGTAATGCTTGTTTTTTTTTTATAGATAAATGACTGAGGCTTGATGATTCATGACTTTAATAAATAGGCTCATTAGTTTTCCAGTTACCCTTCCTTTTTTGATATTTTTTTATGGCAGTGGCACACACTAAAAGGAGATCTTATGGCACTCGACGAGCGGTGTGTGCGCGAAGATGTTGATTAAAACAGTTCTTAATTAGTTGTAGGTTGTAATTGGGGGGAAACAGATGCTCTGGGAGTAACTTCCACGGTAATGCAGTGTGCCAGATAAAGGAGTCTTTGTAACGTGACGTTTTAGGTGTTTCCAGTTGTTTACAACGAACGGGTGCGCTCTTGCCGTCTGTCGCGACTGTCTGACAGGCGTTGCTGGGGACCGGCCGGGATGATGCGGGCCAAATCCTGGGAACATCTGCCGTGAAAATATCTGTAAAACAGGGATATCTCCGACACATGTCTGCGATGTTCCAGACTATCCAGATCCCGGGTCAACTCCAGGTCGCCGACGAGATGCACAGCTCTCTTCTGAATTGAACACAGCAGCATCAGCGGGTTGAGCAATATTCTAGGCGCGGTCTTATTTGCGCCTTATAGAGCAAGAACAGCTGCTGCGATGTATAAAGCTTTTTGTTGCGAAATAACGCACCAAGCTTCTGCGAGGCTGATTTTGCGATATTAGCAACGTGGCCATGCTAGTACATATTGCTGTTGACCGAGACACCTAGTAGTCCGATAAACGCGGATGAAGGAATGATCGATCCTGCCATAATGATATTAGGGCTCGCCGTATTGGCTTTCTTGGTAAACGTGGCTGCCTGTTTTTTTTTTGCTGCATTGAACTGGACCAAATTACTGTGGCGCCATGTTCGAACTTTCTCCACATATTGATTAATTGTTGTAATCTGCTCTTGCCTTCCTACCTGCGGTGATAAGTCTCAGTCGCTGGTAAAGGCTTTTATGATCTAAATTGGGAGACAAGGGTACTGTTACCTGCAAAACTGAAAACTGTATTATTGGATTCGGCCAGCAGGTCATTAATATAGATGAGGAACAGAGTTGGTGAAAGTATTGCGCCTTGAGGCACTCCATTAATGGTGAATGTGTCTATCAACTGCAACGTGCAGAGATCGGTTCTTAAGAAAGTGGCAAGCCAGCTGTAGAGAAACGCTGGCAATACAAAGGACAATATATATCTCCGGTCAATCTCTGTTGGCGGAAGCCGTATTGGTTATCACTAATTAATATGTTCGTACTTGAGAAGTTGCTGATTGACCACACGTTCCATGACTTTGAAGATTATTGGAAGCAAGGCAATTGAGCGATAGTTTGAGGGCCTGGTTTCCTTGCCTTTTTTGGAACAGATTGTACTCCAGCGACTTTCGAGGAAGATGGGGAAATCCCTTTTCTGTAAGACAGAGAAAAAGCCTGGAAAAATGAGTGTCAACAAATTTTTTCAACATGCGTTGGCGCAGTTCTTTAACACGATGGCATCTGGCCCTGATACCTTTTCCATATCTAACTCTTTGTGGATTTTACGAATGTTACGGTGGTGAAACTTAACTTCTGTCATGGTAGTGTTGATGTTGGATATGGTGGAAAGAGCCTTGCCATGGGGAACATTTAAGGTAGAGTGCGAAGAAAACATTTCTGCGAACATGTTTGATTTTTTCCTTGACGGTAGTCGCCGTGTTCCCGCATTCTTCCTCAAAGGTGGAAGAGACGTTTTCGTAAGGTTATTACTTACTGCCTTGGCAACATACCAGGAATTCCTGGAGCCACTGGGATAATGTAAAACTTTATTCCTGGTTTTTTGATTGTGTTTGTCCTTAGTTTCGTTAATCACACGTTTGCATTCGCTTCTAGCTTCGGTACAATAACTACTGTTGTTGTAGAACATATTTGTCTTTCTGTAAAGGCTAATATTGTGTAGCCTGTTGTTTGTAGATTTTGGTGTACCGAGTTAATGTTCATGTTGCAGACATATATTCTAAATTGGTTCGGTATCCATGCTACCTGTGAAACGTTGCATGAAGGGCCCCCAGGGCCACCCGGTGCTCGGAGATCTGAATGGCCGGGGAGTTTATCTCCGGAATGTTTTGATCCTGGGAGCGGACATGATCCATATCTGATTATATTGTGTTTCAAACTATTCGCTTATATATTAAAATATTATTGTTCCAGTTTTCATTCAATGTAATGTAAATTTACCATCATTTTCAAAATACGCTTAAATTTTAAACTGTATACTAAACTTTTAGACTTTACATAACTACAAAACTTCGAAACCCTCATTACTTACCAGAAGTTGCCGTGAAGGTAACTTTAGTAAACTTCGTTATAACAAAAGCCGGCTTAGACGATCAACTTCTAGGAATTGTCGTGGCGAAGGAAAGGCCGGATTTGGAAGCGGAGAAAAACGCTCTTATAATACAGGGCGCTGAAAACAAACGGTAAGTTTAAACATTTTATGGTTTATACAAAATTTATGCAAAAATAGGTACATTCTGATATTTTTGCAGATCCTTGAAAGAAATTGAAGATAAAATATTGGAAGTTTTAAGTTCGTCTCAAGGCAATATATTAGAAGATGAAACAGCGGTAACAATACTGAGTTCCTCCAAACAATTATCGAATGAAATTGCTGCAAAGCAAGCTGTAGCAGAGGTTACTGAAAAACAGATCGACAAGGTAAAACAATTATACACAACGTGCATTTTTCCGTCTGAAAGCACACAACTATATGTTGTCAGTTTAGAATTGTAAAGTATAAAAAAATATATGATGTAGAAAAAGGCTACTGACATTAAGGTGGTTATCAGTAAAAAAATCATGCATCAAACCAAACATATTCAAACAAACATATAGACTAAACATCACTATTCACTCGATTAAATATAAATGATAAAATATTCTGAGACACATTATGAAATTTTAGCGTTAAATCTGCCTCTGATCTGGCTATCTGATAGTTCAAGTTCACCATTTTAATCAACATAACCGCGTCTAGGCAAGATAACTAACATTTAGTGAAAACATCCTCGTTTGTAACTCTCCCTTGCTCGTCAGATATTCCACGTTTATCGTCATGACATGGCAATAGATTCGTTTCAACGGACAGAAAACTGTACGGGGCACCGTGATTTCTAGTGTCAATTTCACTTTTGAGAGCAATAAATAATCTATCATATTGACAAACGAATCATGGTACTGGAAATTACATGTGGTATGGTATTCATGATCGGCTGGAACAGAACTATTAAAAAAATACTGATAGAAATTAAAAATAGATAATCTATTTATCCTTTGCAGGCTCGTCTGGAATACACTCCAATAGCTGTTCACGCAACAATTTTATTCTTTACCATTGCCGACTTGGCTAACATCGATCCAATGTACCAGTATTCCCTGGTTTGGTTTGTGAACCTCTTCAAAAGCACTATTGATAACACCGACAAAGTTGAAGACGTCGCCATGAGGCTGGAGGATTTAAGGAAGGTAAATATCACCGCGACTTTCAGCTCTGAAAGAGTAAGCACATTGAGTTTAATTTTTTTTCTATGTCGTATGGGCTATGTGCAATATCCGTGAAGTGACATCTGGTGTCAGTAACCGGTGGCGGTAATGTATACAAATGCAATTGTTTTATACATTACCAAATACGAAAAGAGGCAGTGACGTCGCCAGCATATTTTTTCCGGATGAGCCCTATACGGCCCTCACTTATTTCAGGTGGGCATTTTCGATGATATTACGGGGTATCTCACTTACGAGTAAAGATAGAGAGTTGCGGTTTTCGCAATACTGTGGTATTTTTTTGTGAAAAGAACGATGGTTTAAACAAAATTTTCATAGCTCGCTTCGTTTCTGAGATACAGGGCGAAAATGAAAATAATGCATTTTGGGACCCCCCTCGTATCTCCGTTATCCTTTAACATATCGCAAAGCTAAAAACTTGCTCTTATATACTTTTTTACGTAGAATCCAGTGGCGAAGTCAGATTTTTGCTGTGAGCTGTCAATTTTTAGCTATAAATCAAACTTATGTTTTTTTTTAATTGAACACCCTGTATATTTTTCTTTCATTTGAATGGAAATTTTATAAGCTTTTCAGAAATATATAATACATGATATGTATTTTAAATAATAAGCCTAAAATTCATAATTTCACAAAATGCATCTCTATACGACACTCTTGATGAGTATAGTATAAGCATTATCTTTTAAACAACGTTATAAGTATTAGTAGACAGAGATTATCAGAGCAGTGGAATGATAATTTTTTTATTGGCAAGACCTGTCAGTGGCATAATTTATATTTTCTGTGTAATATTGTATTTTTTACGATGGTTGAAAACGAGAATTATGAATATTTTGAAAAATATGACATGTTAGTCTGCTTTATACAGAACAATGAAAACTCCCGTGAAGCGTCTCAACTATTATTCAATAAACACTCGAACCGAACAACCTTGACGTCATGTGGCTCAAGTTCACCGCCAAGGGATTAACCAAGTTTATATGTTGTCTCTATCGCCCTCCCAGCGATAGAGCCTACCAGCGCTAGCTACCACTTTTGACTCAATAAAGGTCGATCACCCCAGTTCAGAAATAATTGTTCTGGGAGACTTCAATGCCCACAACACCAACTGGCTCAAACATCACAACAAGACCGACAACGAAGGTAGAGAAGCTGAAGCATTGGCCATCAAAAGGAAAGCCCTGGTTCGACAGAAGATGCGAAAGAGCTGTAGGTAGGAAACAGCAAGTCTACAAGTACTGGCAGCAAAATCAGACCGCTGAAAATCGCAGTTATTTTATCGAAGCGAGAATCGAGTGCAAGCGTGTGATCGACGAAACTAAGGACAAACACAATCAAAGGATCAGAAATAAACTTTTGCAATGTCCCAGTGGTTCCAGAAATTTCTGGTCGGTAGCAAAGGCAGTAAGTAACAACATCTCTCCCACCTTGGACGGACGAACGTGGCATCACGGCGACTACAGCCAAGGAAAAAGCAAACATGCTCGCCAAAAATCGCACTCTACCTTAGACATTCCCCAAGGCAAGACTCTCCCCACTATATCGAACATCAACACTACCATGGCAGAAGTCAAGTTTTCTCACCGTGATATTCGCAAAATCCTTAAAGAACTAGATACGCAAAAGGCATTAGGACCGGACGGAATACCTGCCATCGTGTTAAAGAACTGCGCCAACGAACTAACATCCGTTTTTTCCAGGCTTTTTTCTCTGTCTTACGGAAAGTCGCTCGAGTGCAACCTGTTCCAAAAAAGGGCAAGAAAACCATGCACTCAAACTATCGTCTAATTGCCTTGCTTCCAATAATCTCCAAAGTCATGGAACGTGTAGTCAATCAGCAACTACTCAAGTATGTCGAGAACAACAAAATAATCAGCGATAATCAATACGGCTTTCGGAAAGAGAAATCGACAGGAGACATATTGGCCTATGTCACTCATATACGGAGTAGGGCAATTGAGAACTACGGAGAGTCTCGAGCGATTGCGTTGGATATTTCAAAGGCATGCGACAGAGTTTGGCATGACGGACTGCTCAATAAACTACCGTCCTTCGGACTGCCAGCCTCTCTCTGCAGCTGGCTTGCCAGTTTCCTTCAGAGCACGTTCCAGTCGATGGAAACATCTCGAACACATTCACCATCAACGCGGGCGTGCCTCAGGGCGCAATACTTTCACCAACTCTGTTCCTCATCTATATTAATGACCTGCTGACCGAAACAAATAATCCTGTTTACAATTTTGCAGATGACAGTACCCTTGTCTCCCACTTTAGATCAGAAAAACCCTTACCAGCGACTGAGACTCATCACCGCAGACAGGAGCACTTTACGGCAATAAATCAAGACCTGGAGAAAGTTCAAACTTGGGGCGACCGAAATTTGGTCCAGTTCAATGCAGCAAAGACCCAAGCAGCAACGTTTACCAAGAGGGCCAATACAGCGGGCCCCGACATCGTTATGGCAGGATCGACCATTCCTTCATCCTCGTCAATCGGACTGCTGGGTATCTCGGTCAACAGCAATATGTCCTGGCATGACCACGTTGCTAACATCGCAAAATCAGCCTCCCAAAAGCATGGTGCGCTATTTCGCAACAAAAAACTCTATACACCGCAGCAGTTGCTCTTGCTCTACAAAGCGCAAATAAGAATATTGCTCACATATCTGGGGTGCCGCACTAAAGCACACCCTAAAGCTGCTGGATTCCATTCAGAAGAGAGCTGTGCGTCTCGTCGGTGATCCGGAGTTGACCCAGAATCTAGATAGTCTGGAATACCGCAGACATGTAGCTGAGATATCTCTGTTTTACAGATACTTTCACGGCAGATGTTACCAGGATCGGGTCCGCCTCATCCCGCCCCTGGCAGCTCCTGTCAGACAGTCACGACAGACGGCAAGAGCGCACCAGTTCGTCGTACAACTGGAAACACCTAGAATATCGCTTTACAAGAAAAATTTACAAAAATGCCAAACTCGGCCCAAAATATCTACTTGACATTCTACATTCGAACAACTTGAAATCACTTACCCAATACTTGGGGTTTAACAAAACTTCCTGAGTATCTTGAGTAGGACACGGTCTATATTGCCATTTCGGCGGTTGCTACAACTTAAATCTCACGCAACTGACCTTACTTCCGGATCCCTAATCGACTTCCAGTCTACTTAACAGACAAAATAAGGTCACTCCACGAGGACTGCCTCTCTACCCAGTGGAACTTCTTGGCTAATGAATAAAAACAAAAGCCTCCAAAAATCAATAGCAACCGTTTTTCGTTTGTTTCCTCTCCTACTACTAGATCAAAATATCGGAAACAAATCTGTAAACACGTCAATCACTATCAGCTGACATTCAACTAAAAATCCCCATATGTCATTCAAAATACTACCTGTCAGAAACTCTAGACAGGTACGAACGAGAAAAGACAATGGAGATGGTCGACCAAGTCAATATTCCTCTCCAAAATTAACCTTTATCAATAAGAGAATTTTCACCCGTAACAGTCACCCTCTTTCCTCTCCAAAATTATCCTTTATCAATAAGAGAATTTTCACCCGTAACAGTCACCCCCTTTCCTAAAAAAAAAATTACAACGTAATTTTTCATCACCTTATACGTCCTCTGGGTCAAAATATGGTTTAAGGTCCTAAACATGCCATGCCCTTCGATTTTCCATCCACATCCTCCAATTCGTAAACACAGTAGCCCAGTTTTCTAATTACTCTAAATGGCCCTTCAAACTTCCCAGCTAACTTTGCAGTAAAATAATTTCCAGCATCAGACAAACCAAATTTTCTTTTCCAAACCAAATCTCCTATCTGAAAACTAACATCCCTGCGTCTAAGATTATACTGGTTTCTTGACCTTTCATGCGCCTTCTCTAATTTTAAATTTACAAATTCCTTCAATTTAGCTAAAGCTTCTACTCTCTTAATTAAATTATCGTTTTCCCCTAACGTTGATGAATTATCTAAATCTTTTAACTTCACTGGCATGAAGTACCATTTCCCTACCAAAATTGATAAAATATGGCGTTCGCCCAGTTACTTCATGAACTGCTGTGCTAACTGCACAAGCTAATGCGGACAAATTCTCATCCCAAACTCTCTGATTATCAGAAACAAAAGAAGAAAGCATAGTTTTTAAAACCCGATTAACCCTTTCTGTATTATTTGGCGACGGATGATAATTCTGATTATATAAATTTTTTACCCCATATTTCTTTGTTAAACCCTGATTCACGACTTTTACTACCAAGTGTTGAATTATGATAAGTTTCGATTACCTCACGCCTCTTCTCTTTTGGAATAACCACTTTCCAGTTCCAGTAATCTGTATCGTTATGCAAATTTGAAAAATCTAATTTAATATACTTATAAATCTTATTATTTGTTACTCTCCAACGAGGGTAATTCAATGGGTTACTTAAAATATTTTGTTTAAGCTTAATATACCATTTATCCCGAATTTGTTGCAAATCTATATTATATGCCAAAAGTGAATCACATGAAACAGGAACACTGCGACTCAATGTATCAGCTACCACATTATCTTTACCTCTTCGATGTATAACTTTATAATCAAATTGTTGCAAGCGCAATGCCCAAAGACCAAGTCTACCTTGTGGATTTTTCAAATTATCTAACCACTGAAGACTATAATGATCACAAACAACCGAAAACTTTGCTCCCTCCAAATAACATCTTAATTTTTCAATTGCAAAAATTACAGTTAATAATTCCCTTTCTGTTGCTGAATGAACTCTTTCCTGTCGAGTTAAACTACGCGAAATGTAATAAATCACATGTTCTCTTCCATCATAAACCTGATAAAGGACTGCTCCAACTCCATAGTTACTTGCATCTGTCTGAAGAATAAAATCGTATTCAAAATTTGGGCATGTTAAAATTGGTGCTGAAACTAAAACATCTTTAATCTTTTGAAAAGACTCATCACATGTACCATCCCAATTAAATTTAGCTCCTTTCCTTAGCAATTTAGTAAAAGGTGATATTAACTCAGAAAAAGAAGGTACAAAACGTCTATACCATGATAGCATCCCTATAATTCTACGAATTTCAGTCACCGTTTTAGGAGTTAATATACTAGTGATAGCTTCTATTTTGTTGGGATCTACCGAAATTCCATGGCGATTAACTACATAACCTAAATATTTCAACTCTGCTCGGCAAAATTTACTTTTATCTTTATTTAAAGTTAATCCAGCCTTTTCTAAACGTTCGAAAACCACTTTTAGAACCTCTATATGTTTGTCAAAATCAGGTGTAATTAGAATAATATCATCCAAATAGCAGAAAACATATGGTTGTAAATCTGCTCCCAAAACTGTGCCTATCAACCTCTGAAAAGTTGCTGGTGCATTATGAAGTCCAAAAGGTAACCTACGAAATTGAAATAAACCACGTCCAGGTACTGTAAACGCTGTATATTGCTTACTCTCATCTTCTAATTCAACCTGCCAATATGCACTTTGTAAATCCAGCGAACTCAAATAACGAGCACCTCCTAATTTATTCAGAATAGCTGAGATATAAAGTAATGGATACGCATCCCTACGCGATACCTGATTTAACCGCCTAAAATCTACTACAAATCTATTTTTACCATCCGATTTTGGCACAAGCAACACTGGAGATGACCAAGCCGAAGTTGAAGGTTCAATTATTCCAGCCTCTAACATCTTCTGCACTTCTTCATCTATAAGCTTCTGTTTAAACGGCGAAACTGGATAATACCTTTGCTTAATTGGCTCACTATTAGTTACAACTATCTTATGTTTCACCATAGAAGTACAACCTAGCTTATCACCAATTTTATTAAAATATCCTACTACTACATTATCCAGCCTTCCTTTCTGTTCCAATGTTAAATCCGTCTCACACTGAATAAATGAAATTTCCTGATTACCTAAAATCTCTGATGAAAAATACCATTCACCACGACGCATGTCTGGCACAATACCTAATTTTATCCAAAAATCAATTCCCAAAATAAGTTCATGACGCAATTCAGGCACTACATAAATATCAGTTAACTTCACAACATTCCTAACCTTCACTGGTACACTCGCAATTCCTATACATTCACAAGAGCTGTCATTCGCAATGGTACAAAAAGCTTTCCTATTCATATCCAATTTAACTTCTAAATTTTTCAATTTATCCCATCCTTTTCCACCTACAAAAGTTTTATTCCTTTAACCCAGCACACAGAAATTATGTTTTTGCTGGTGGCACCCTGCAGTGAATTGTGGCATTCTAGTACTGGCCTGGCTGTAAGTTTATAACTTTTCAGGGTCAGCAGTGGTTGTCTACTGTCCGTGTAGATTTTAGTAGTCTTGTCCTCAGTATTCGCGCGAACAATCTCTTTTGCAGCTATGAATATAGCAGCAAGTTCAGACTGAACTATGCTTGTGTGTATCTCCATAGACCATTTGAGTTCAATTCGCAGGCTATGGGAGTAAATTGCACAACCTGCTATTTTCTTGGTTTTTGAGCCATCCACGAAAATGTTAATAGCACCTTCGGTTCTAGGCTCATAGGCCAAGTTTGTCGAAGAAAAACTTGTGAGGTATGCTGTCTGCTCTGGTCTGCAGTAGTGGCAGTCTTCTGACTGCCCTTTCCCATTGGCGGCATACAGTCTTTCCACATTCTACACTGGGTACTGGGTTATGATTCGAAAGTATGAATTAAAGTGTCAGCTGTAGATATTGATAGACAAAAACAAATTTTGTTTGTAGCTGTATGCAGCGTGATTAGCTTGATTTTATAATGAAAAGTATTTTATAAATTCTTATGTTGTGTTTGGGTGGGCACCTGGATGGGCACTCTACATTTTAGAGGGCACTTGCCCACCCTGGCCCTCTCCCCCTGGCGATGCCACTAAAAATAGGTTACTTTGGGTCGTTCTAGCTTCGAAAAAGTCGCGAGGATCGAAAAACCTGAGACGACAAGAGTTTAAAAGGGAATTTCCAGGAGAAAAACTCTCTAAATGCTTCTCTGTTTTGAATATGTCGGCAACATAGACTTTTCAGGGAAAATGTAAAAATATCGATCTCTATGTGAAACAAATTAAGGTTTTATTTTTTTCCTCGAAAAGTAATTCCATTTTTAGAAGAGCCTGTTAGGTGACGAGAATCTAAGCCAAAAGTGGCAGATGAGATTTTGGAAATCTCGAATAGAATCTCGAAAAAACTAGTTTATGATAATGGAAAAGAATACTTTCAAAAGCACCTGTTTCAGAACGTGTAAACCGAGTTATATAGGAAAAACTATTTAGGTTGTTCACTTTAAATTGAAATCATAAGTGGATAAACTTGAGATTCGAAACATAGAAAGATTTAGTTGAAAACAAATGGTGTGAATAAAACGAATGAGAAAAAGTCGCTAAAAACTGTTTTTATTAAATACTAAAGTACAAACGAAAACAAAAATTTAACGTGGATGATATTTTTAGGTTAAGTATTGTTACGGGTGAAAATTATTTTTTTATAGGGCATGTATTGCTCTTTGGTGATCTAGTTGAATTTAAATTTTTCCCCATTTCGAGTTTTGACACGACACCATTTAATCATCTATTACTGGAAAGCGGAATGATCTGAAGCAACCAAACTTTCGTATATTAAAAAGAGCGAATATGAACAGAACATACAAAAAATTGCCTCGGTCCGATTGAAAATGCTGATTTTCTTGATTTTCAGCTTGAAAGATTTAATTTAGGCATTCGTACCAGCCAACGCATAGCTATTTTCACGAAATCAATCTCAGACTCGCAAACCTCGTAATCTCTGCTACAAAAAAAGTTCTTAACATCTTTCCGCGACGATATAAGGAAGTACGAGAAAATTAAGGTGAAATTGAAACATGCAGAAAATCGTGAGAAATTTCCAATTTTTGACAATTTTATATAGCTTTGCTTTTGATGCATTTCCAATATTTTTTACATGACCTACGAGGAAATCAGATATCTTGGTCACTGGTATATTTCTGCAAGAACTACAACAAGTAAAACCCATACCAAATGAAATTATTAGATATCTAGACCGTATCTTTTTGACAGTGCCTTTAAGAAATACAGTTCAACATCATATGCCAATGGAATTAGTACTGACTGCGACCCATACTCCCTCTATTTTAGATTGTGGGCAAATATTGTATATGTTTGACAGGGCTAATTACAATGATTTTAATTACTATCTTGTTAATATTGACTGAGAATGGACTAACCAAACCAATAATGTCGATTGTGCTCTCGAGAGGATCCTGTGGCAGTGTAATGAACGCCGATTGCACCTTTTTATGTACATACTGTATTTTCGGCCTTTTCTTCAACTTCCGTTCATTTTCTGAAACCAGGTTCGCAGGACCAGTGTGTTGACACCCTATTTTGTTGAAAATAATTTACCTAGACAACATGGGCAACAACCCCTGTTTCTCCACCTAGCAGGCAGTAACTTCATTCCACTTTCCAGTACTCAAATCCAACCTTAGTTATAATTGGGATTGCAACCTTCGGCAACATGCACAATACCAAAACAGAATTATTGCACTCGACGCGCGTTTCGCTAACCATATTAGCATCATCAGGAGATGATTAAAACTTAGTTATAATGAAATAAGCGTAAGCAAAATTACTTTCCGTTTTAAAATAATAATTGAGATTTCGCATTTAAGGAAGCACACAATTTAAAGGGAGCATTTTTATATTTAATCAGTGGTTGGCTCAAATTTGTTCAGGTATTTTCTGATATGACCTAGGTATTCAAAAGTTCGCCAGACAATCAGTTACGGCATAATAAAAAGAAAATTCATTGGCATTAACACTTAACCAGCTGTTTGTATGTTTACTTTGTATCAAACTTTCCCTGGAGCTTAAATTCTATCAGAGAATATGATAATTAAAAGTTTGCCAGATAATCAGTTATGACATAATAAGTAAAAAATTCATTAGCATTAATACTCATCCTGTTGGGATTTACTTTGTATCAAACTTTCTCTGGAGGAATTCAATCAAAGAATATGGCGAAAAAAAACCTACATTCCCTAATAAATAAAACATAAAATGACGCTAGCACTGAATTTTAATGAGATAATCATGGAATTATCGCAAGTACAAAAGAAAACAGTGTTTCTATACAAACAGGCACCCTAAGCATTACGATTTAAAACTAAACTTACTGTCTAGGTCTTAATGTTAATCCGGAACCTGCTATCCTAGCCTTAATAGCTTTTAGACCACCTTCCCTCACGACGGGTGACGAATTTCAAACAACGTTTCCTACAGTACTTTTTCGAGCCGACCGACGAAATGAATTTTCTTAATCAGTTATTTAATTTCCACGAGTCTCTGGTACTTCGAGACACCTTTTACGATTTGGTCAATTATAATTTGGACAGAACAACATACTTGAATGCTAAATTTATACTAAAAATTTCCCGAGTCCCATTTGGACAGAATAACATTCTAAGACGCGTAAAGATTATTTTCTGACTAACTTTTTCCCAGATATTTTTTCGCTTTTATACCAACTTTTACGACTTGTTTTATTCCAGGAAAATCTGGATTCTGCACCTGCATTAAAATGTATTTACTAAGAGCACTTAAAATTTCTAAGTCGCCGAAAATTTTAATATGGCAATTAGCGGTGTAACATGTTTTGTAAATTCCAATATCGACGAGTGTTCCAAATTTTAATTTTAATTACCCAATTAAAATTAGTTACAGTTACGTCATGTTAAAATAAGTATTTCTCAAATTTCCTATATGCATCAAAAGCAAAGTTATGTATTCATACTCGTAAAATTGGCGAAATATTGTAAATATTTTGCGACTTTCTGCATGTCTCAATTTAGTCTGAATTTTCTCGTAATTCCCGATCTCGTACAGAAAATTGTTATCGAACTTTTTTATACCAGAGATCAGGAGGTTTACGGTACGCTTAAAGGAAAATTTTCAAAGTGAAAATAAAAAAATTCACCACCCATTTTCAATTTGCTACTGGGTTCGCCAACACCAGATGTCACTTAACGGATCTTGCATATAGCGAATAGTTCATGAAAGTCCAAATCAAAATAACGTTTATATGCCGAGCTTTCTGGATATTCTGCATATTTTAAAATAAATTTTGTATTGACTTTTTTCGGGAAACTTGGTCAGCGTATTTACAATACGCTGCAAGAAGAAAATGGTGTCAAATGAACCAGACATCGAAAACGCCTTGTTTAGTATCTCTGAAATTCCAAAGGATAGGAAAAGAAATTGGCACACCCGTTATTTTTTTTATGCCTAAGCCACGATACACCTAAACACGGTATGTCAGCGTCCGAAAAATGACAGTTCGTATACTACGTCACGTGTGGATTTTATATGTAAAATACAGGAAAAATCTGCAACACACTTGATGTCAGGCTGTAATTTTTCGAACGGCTGACATACCGTGTTTAGGTGTATCGTGGCCTAAGCCAACTATAAAATCACTTTTTAAAAACTGTAAAGAGAGAATAACAAGATAAAAAATTTCAGTTACCTTTACGTAAAAACGGTGTATTTTAAATGACACTGTTTATTTTATCTTATATCTTTCTTTTAGGTGTTTACGTACCATTTGTACGTGAATATATGTCGCAGCTTATTCGAGAAAGACAAATTATTGTTTTCGCTGTTGCTGACAATAAACTTAATGAAAAGTCGCGACGAAGTTGACACGCCTGAATGGATGTTCTTTCTGACAGGCGGAGTCGGCCTGGATAATCCCAATGTCAATCCATCCGACTGGCTGGTGGTAAAATCGTGGGATGAGCTTTGTCGTCTTAATGACTTATCGAGCTTTAAGTAAGTTTGTTTCTGCCTTCATTTCAATTTAATTTAGATAGTTTGGGTTAGTTAGTTAGTTAGTTATATATACAACTATTTAAATTAATGGAATAGACTAAAATATAATTCCACGAAGTGTTTCATACCTGAGGGAATCTTTACTATATACCTTTATTTTATAAACATATTTCATTGTATTGTTATAAAATAAAATAAATTCTAATGGTAAGCTGACCTTTTAATATAATGCATACTAAATGAGTGAAACACAAGACCGCATGCGGGATGCGTCTCTCTTGCTTTGAATTTTTATTATAAATAGTTTTTCAACAAAACCAATGTTTTTTTTATAAAAGACTTACATATCAACAAAAACACTTTTTTTCAAGGAATATAACCTTCATAGTGTGGAAATAAAAGAATATGGAACATTTGCAAAATATATGATAATTTTGTCCATATTCCTTTTAGCAAATATTTCGGTTTGGATTGCATTGTACTAACCCAAATTAACCCGAACTAACCTGCCTTAAGCGTCGCGTGGGGTGCTAATTCTGTAGCACTCTCTGTTAATTGCTTAATAGGCGGTCCATATGCCAGGTTTACTCAGGCGTGGGTCTATGTCTTGGCAATTAGGTGAGGGCGCCACTAGTTTGGGTTAGTTAGTTTCACTTGATCCTTGAAAATAGGGTAATAAAATTTAGAAAAATACCCTGTATAATAACGTTGAAAAACTGAGAATATACGAATTAGCTATTATTTTGACTGCAATTTACCAAAATAAACGTCAAGATTCCAAGTAAGTTATTTATTTAGACATGAAAACTTGCACCAACCCTTTCAGGACAATTAATTTTATCTCAAATTAATTTGAAGTTATGGTAACACCCATAGACTAATGAGAAGATTTTGCTGTAATGTATTTCAACTATATTATCAGTCTATTAAATCAAAGCAAAATAAGATATTACGTTCTAATCTATGTCTTATAACATTAATATTGTTCAATTCCTATTATGAAATAATTCCAGCTAAACGTTGGATTCTTAAAGGTCTGACTACACGTAGCCAATCACAAAGCGCTATAAATAGGAAGTATTTTACTAAACTAGCTTTATACTAAATCAGTGCGATAACAGGTGAAGTAAATATGTATAGGTATAGCCGATGAATATCTACGGGTATAAATGAAGTGATTATTACCAGGCCCAACCTAAATTAATCCCGTGGCAGCGACAATATCAGTAGAAATTAAACAACTTAGAGTTTTTTAAAGGTAAGTTCGATGAGCAAAATAGTCAGATCAATAAATGAAACGAAAACTAACGAGAATATAAACGATAAATATCAAACAACCTACAGTCGTTTAACTATAATTTTAGTAATAAAAATGATATATAACGATAAAATATGTGCGATATAGGAGGCAAACGACCTACAGTCGTTTAACTATAAATTCATTAATTAAAATGATGTATAACGACAATACGATAATATAAGTCCTTAAATAAATCAAAATAGATTTTACTTGTATTTAGTAGATTTGCAGACGCTGGCGTTTCCAGTGAAGGTAGATCTCCAACATGTGGTCATATCACCTTGACAAAAAACCGCTGTACGGCTAACTGACGCTGGAGCTAGCTAGATCAGCACCAAAGGCCGTCGACCGGTGTCAGCCCCAAACGGACGGAATTCTATCTCACGGAAGGAATTCTATCCGACAGAAGGACCACTTAAAAAAGGGGTCACCACACTAGTTCACCATACAAGGTTTATCGCTGATATGGCTGATAATCTTAGAAAATATACACTCTACTTCATTTGGCAAATACTGCAACGACACAATCAGGCGGTAATTAGACCTGATGGTCAAAAATACCAACGATAAATTCCGATATGGAAAACTGCCTGCCTCGAGTGTTCCGGCGAAAAGGGCTACCAATTCTCTCAAAAAGGAATATATACCATATATGCCAAGTGCGGCTGCAAACTGATTGAGCTACTAGAAACACCGGAAGTAAGGTTGCGAGAAGTAAGGTAGCGAGAGTATCGATAACACAAATCGACCAGTAAAAAGATAAAATCGCACTTTGTAACATTTACAATGTGACACCTCATCGGGTTTTCTGACGAGAATTTTGAAGCAGCCTCCGTGACCCATAGACCCTATGGGCTAGAGGCACAGCAGGAGGAGACTGTCCAGATTTTGAGTGAAATTAAAACATGGTCTGATTTAGAAGATCCTAATAGCCGAACAGCGATGCGCTCGAAAGACATCGTTTTAATGATAGACCCAATATTTTGGTATAACCTTATGAGACCTAAAAAATATTTTTATTCATAGCATTCCCTACAAAAAATTCTTATATGGCGACTTTTTCTGTTGGTCGGGATAAAAGTTATATAAGACAAATGAAAAAAACCGGTATTATAATATTTTTATATTTAAAATTTATTTACCAGTAAACCAATTAAGCTACAGTCGTAATGTTTCCACAGTTATAAAGAATGAACATTCCTCTTTAAACTGGCATAAAATACACAGTAAATTATTATTTCTTAGACAAGAAAATTTAGATTTTATCATTCGATGTAAAAAAATCAATATTACTAGTTATTTTTAACCTGTTTTTCTTCCCCGTTTATTAAGATACAATTTTTTTCTTTTAACAAAAACTGAGGAATTTTATTAGCTTCATTTTGTCTCAATCATTTATTAGTCTGCAACCAATAATAACGCCGGTAAATCTCTTCAAAATGGCCCGCGCCTAAACTTCCAGTCTAGACGCGTGAATTCCCCGCACGTTCCCGCTGCCAATAATTCGTCAGAATGATACATTGATATGTTTTGTGTCTTATTGTTTATTCAAACTGAAATTTAGGTGTCTTTTTCATGGTTTCACTTAACAGGCCTTGTTATTGGTAGGAAGGTAAGTCCGAAATTTAATAATTTTCTTATGATGGCAAAACGACATCATAATTATCTTTTTTATAGGTTAAACTATTATAAAATGAGTTTAAATGAAGTGTGCCTAATTTATGACAACTATCTAGCTACAGCAACTGATGTAGTTAAGAAACCTACTAGACAAGGCTTTCAAACAATATTTACTGCAGCAGAAATAAGAAACGACACAATTTCTAGAAAAATAATTTCAATAAAAAATTAAATAAACCAAAATCCACAAAATTTTAAATTCCATTCTTCTGTCGAAAACAATTTTGCGATAAGAAAATTATTAACCGAATAATTAGGTCTAGACAAACTCTTGAAAATGAGCCTTGTTCCAGCAGTGGCGTAACAAGGGATAGGGGTATAACTGAGAATAAATTCGATATCAAAACTGATTGTCTTATTTGTGGTAAATGCGGTAACTATCAAGAAAAAAGGTTTAATTGCAATTAGTACAGAAACTGGTAGTGAGATTCGTGAAAGAATATTAAAATGTGCCCTCGAAAGAAATGACTCTGTTATTAGAGGCAGAATGGAATTTTATACAGACTTGTTCGCGTCAGATGCAAAGTACCACAAATCATGTTATACAAAATACATATCACAAAGAAATATTATGTCTACCAAAAAAGTTTTCAACCCACCTAATGATTCACTGTTAATAGAACGTGCTTTCCATGTATTTTTTCAGAAAATAAAAGACCAAATATTTCAGCAGAAAAATTGCGTAACTTTAGCCAGTTTAAATAAGCAACTAATTAAAATTATTGAGGAATTAGACCTTGATTTTGAAGTTGCACAGAGTAGTAGTAATATTAAAAAAAATTGAAAAATATTTTGGAGACACAATATCTCTTCTTAATAGTCCTGGAAAACCAACTAGAACAGGAATATATGATTATAAGTAAATCTGTAGACAGTGATGAAGAGTCAGAATCCGAATAATTAGCTGTTGGGGAAAGCGATAGTTTAATATTACATAGAACAGCGGCAATATTAACATGAAAACCAAAACAAACTTTGCAACTCCACAGGAACTAAACGAAATAAATATTAAAGAAGAAATACCGCAAAGCTTGTATACATTTGTATCTTGGCTTTTAAATGAAAAAGATTTTGCCGACTCAACCTGCAGCTATTTTGATGTTAATGCAATATCTTTGAGAAATAAAAAAAAAACTCAAAAAATACTATCTGATTTCTTCGAATTTGGCTGCAAAAGTTCCCCAACATTCAAGTACTGGTATCTGTTTCTGTACAGGCCGTAAAGCAGACTCTCCCATTTCTTAAAGCTGGTGGGCGTAATAACTACTCAAAATCAGTGGCGTAGCTAGAAATGTGGGCGCCGGGGGGCAAGCCAAACAAACCTATATTTTGTGTATATACGCAAATTAATCCAAAAATAATACATCATAATATTAAACGTATATTTTTGAAGTGAAACTTCTTAACGCGCGCCAGGAGTAAAATTTGAAGGTCGCGATCCCGACACACGGCGGGCGATCGCAACACACGGCGGGCGAGCTGGCAGGGAACTGAAAACGGTCACGGACGTTTATTGTGATATCTTTGTTAGTTTACAAGATAAAAATACGGGATTTGCTCTATTACCTTGTCAAGACATAGGCGAAACTTTTATGAAGAACATTTTTTTTTATTTAGGCCTTTTCTTTTTGTTAATTGTGATACCTATATTTAAAAAAAAACTACTTTTTAACCAAATCCGTTAAGATATGTATAAGGCTAGGGCGTTTAATTATTGTGATATATTTGTTAGTTTACAAGATAAAAATATGGGGTTTGCTCTATTACCTTGTTAAGACATCAGCGAAACTTTTATGAAGAATAGTTTTTTTCATTTAGGCCTTTCCTTTTGGTTAATTGAGTGATATATTCAAAAAAACTACTTTTTAACCAAATCCGTTAAGATATGTATAAGGCTAGGGCGTATAATTATTGTG
>MU182319.1:383998-398965 GCA_016904865.1 Pissodes strobi
GGCTAGGGCGTATAATTATTGTGATATCTTTGTTAGTTTACAAGATAAAAATATGTGGTTTGCTCTATTACCTTGTCAAGACATAAGCGAAACTTTTATGAAGAATAGTTTTTTTCATTTAGGCCTTCTCTTTTGGTTAATTGAGTGATATATTAAAAAAAAACTACTTTTTAGCCAAATCCGTTAAGATATGTATAAGGCTAGGGCGTATAATTATTGTGATATCTTTGTTAGTTTACAAGATACAAATATGGGGTTTGCTCTATTACCTTCTCGAGACATAAGCAAAACTTTTATGAAGAATAGTTTTTGATATATTAAAAAAAAACTACTTTTTAACTAAATCCGAGGCTAGGGCGTTTAAGTTTAAGAAATTTCACTTCTGATATGCGCACATAGTGAAAACGCTTTTTTTTATTTACAGGAATATGAATGTAAAATATATAAACGGCAATAAACCAACAGGTACATACAAATTTAAATATAAACGTAAACTACAAATCTGTAACCTTAATTAATTAATTAAACATTGGTCTTTCTTCGTTTTTAAATCGACGTAAATTGATCGATTATTTGATCAAAATTAATTTTTTAGACAAATTCATTTTCTATGCTCAGTATTGCTAGGGTATTTATTTAGACTTGTCTGGCTAATGGTACTTCCTAAATACGAAACTCTAGAAAACACATACTTTTTTACGACCGAAATTTTTGGAATGTTTGTCTTTAAAATCGCATGCCGCCTTACGCAGCGTTTTTACAAATTTGCATGTACCAAATGCCGCCGCGCCGCGATATATCTTTTTATTCCACGTAGAATAAATAATAAATACCTCTACACAAAATGTATTGGTTGGGTAAAAAGTTTAATACATATTTCGGTCTTTGATTGTATTATAATTTAATTAATTTAAAAACTCAGTTAAGCTCATGAGCATTGTTAGCATTAGCATATTTATAAATTCAGAGCGGCGCGGCGCCTAATTTCTCTTGGCGCCGTGGGGCCTTGCCCCCCCTGGCCCACCCGGTAGCTACGCCACTGCTCAAAATATACGCCTATCTATTTATTAGATATGAAAAAGTTAGAAGACAAACACCCAGTGACAATATCAGTATTTAAAAACGGAAACTTTGTCGTAAAACGAACTAGCTCAAAAAAATTCAGCTGCATTGCTTCTGATATGGCATTAGAACAGACAATAAATAAAGACTGCAAGAGTTCCGGAGGTGTAATAGGATTTACAAAAAATGAAGATACTTTAGGTCGATGGCTAATTACTCGGCATGTAATTGGTGAATACTCTAACAAGGTAGAAAATTTGATTCTTAATTCTAAATCGAATAAATCCTATGGGTTGTCTGAAAAAATCAGAGAAGAAGAAGATATTCAAAAGTTGTTAAGTTTAATAACGTCCACGTGGGTTAATCCTTTTGAGGGCGAAAATTTAACAAACGATCTAGTACACATCGCCACTGGCAAAATAGCTTCTGAAGTTGTAAACAAGCACTTTCGAATTTTAAAGAAAAGGCATCTTTAAGCAATAAGAAGTTTGTAGAAGATAGCCTGGCGATTCACAGCGATGTTAGCTTTTGGAAAGCCGTACCGCGAGATCAAACGAAAACTTTTACATTTGACAACATTGGCTATAAAAGAAAAGGTGAAAAACAACATACTATTAATCCAGAATTTATGTTTCGCAGAATTGTTAGTGCTGCTCAATATAAAAATCTTGATTTTATCAACATTATGTCCTACGAATTAACCCCTCCCGATATCATGAAGACAGTACAATGAGAAAAACTGCAAAATCCGGTTTAGCTAACAAATTTGAGAGTTTTTCAGATATTTTATATGAGCCACCAAATGCAGTTGAATCATATTTTATAGACGGAATGATGCTTCTTCAGGAATTAAACGAAAAGTGTGTAAAGTGACCCTTTTTTATGAATGGGAATATCCCATGAATAAAAAAGGGTACTTTACGCATGAGTAGCATACAAAATTTTTTTTACTACCGAAAAATATATGAAAAAACAAAAATAATATTAAAATACTTTACGCACTAGTTCGTAAAATTAATTTTTTTACGCACTGCCCTAAACGTCAAAAAATATGTCAGATTTACTTTACGCACTAGTGCCTAAAATAACTTACTTTACGCACTGCACATTAAAAAGGCCTATCTTACGAATCTTGGAGAGTGTGTAAACTGAATACTTTTAGCTGAGCATCTATAGTATAGCAACATTTTAATGCTTCACGTTTTTTTTTTGTAGTAATGTTGCAGACAAGATTTTCAGATATCGTGTTGCTGCCCTTCGCCTTGTCCTACTAAATATAATGTTTGTTTTTAAGTTTTTGTGGATTGTTTTAGTTTTGCACAGAATTATAAAAATGTGGAAAGCAATATTAAAGTTAATTCTTGAGCCCCATTTGACGTTTTCGACGTAACTTTTGTCTCCACCAAAACTAAAAGTCGCCATATATAAATTTTTTAGTTATTATAACCTATAAAATAAGGTGGATTAGGTTTCAATAAGTTATACCAAAATATTGGGTTACTGAACGCAAATGAACCTCGGCCGCCCGCCTATAAAGCCGGTTTTCAAAAGCGAACATGGAGTTTGATGTGAATGATGAACCCAGCTGTTCTAAAACTATCGTAATTTTATGTCAAGAAATGACAAGGCCATTCAGATAGTCGTGACAGACGGCAAGAGCGCACCAGTTCGTCGTACAACTGGAAACACCTAGAACATCGCTTTACATGAACTCTTTTGTCTGGCGCACTGCATCACTGTGGAACTCATTCCCAGGACATGTTTTCCCCCTAATTACAACATACAACTATACAAGAACCGCATCAATAAACATCTTCGCTCACACACCGCTCGTCGAACGCCATAGGATCTGCCTTTAGTGTGTGTGCCACTGCCATAAAAAATATTCCGTCCCATAAATTTATACCTGGCCAACATTTTGTGTCGGTTTCTAATATTTCTGAATAGACTTTAAAATTAATTTATAAATTCAATTTTAGGTGTCCATCAATAATTATTCTTAGGTATTTTATATTAAGTAGCAGTTTCCTCCGTTTCAATTTCATCGTTTATTTTAATTGTAGTTAAATCAAATAAAATATTTATTCAGGTCAACAAATTTACGAATATTTTTTTTCATCGTCAACATTTCGGGTTTTTTGAATGACAAAATCTGCCAGCTCACATACTATATCTAAACAAATTAAAATACAAAGTAAATACACTACAAGATATGTAATTAAAATTCGAGACATTTACACAAACATATTAAGATACAAAGTAAAACAGATTACAAGATACTCTTAAAACATAATGTATCTTTTACAGGCGTGATTTACTGCAAATACAAAATATTTAAAAGGAATAAAGAGTATAAAGACTGATATTTAAAACATTAAATTAGGTAGTTTGCATATGAAGTAAATACAGTCATTACAGAATATGTGATATTTTGTACGATTGAGTCATCATGAAACGTTGCGAGGTAATACTTGAACATGTTCAACTAACCCAAACTAACTAAATTATTAGGAAGTTAGTAACAAACTTTTATATGTCCAGCTAAAAGTAGAAAAGGTAATTATTTCGGTTACGACTCAATGCAATTATAGGAGACAATGATAATAAGGATTTCTATTTAATATTGTACATGCTGGGGGTGAGAGTGTAAGATATAAAATAAGAACATTTATCCAATCAATTTTAAAGATTTTAAAGGTGTAGTTTTCCAATGAACATCTAGACTATATCGCATACTTTCTGGCGACTATCACTATTTATAATACGTAAACATTTTTACAGGGGAATAATTGAACATTTCACAAAAAATTTATCCAAATGGAAAGTAATATTTGATTCCGGCGATCCCCACAAGTTGCCGTTGCCAAGTCCTTGGGACGAAAAATTAAATTCGTTGCAAAAACTGATAGTGCTTAGATGTATCAGATTCGACAAAATCATACCGGCGGTTCAAGACTTCGTGACAGGTTGGTAATATGTTATTGGATCCGTAAGTACTTTACAGATCCATAATGCTCCGGTGATGACAAAAGTGGTTTTGTACATACTAAATTCAACACTTAATTTACACATTTATCTTCCTAGAACATCTTGGGAAACAGTTTGTCGAGCCGCCACCGTTCGATTTAACGTCATCGTTTGCCGATTCGCACTGTTGTATACCGCTGATTTTCGTTTTGACACCCGGCGCTGATCCAACGGCAGTTTTGCTCAAATTTGCCGATGATCAAGGATTTGGTGCTGCAAGATTATTTGCACTGTCGCTAGGACAAGGACAAGGCCCGATCGCCATCAAACTGATAGATGAGGGCGTGAAGAACGGTACCTGGGTGGTTCTACAGAACTGTCACTTGGCCAAAAGTTTCATGCCTACTTTGGAAAGGGTAAATATGAAAAATTTCTTAGTGCTTCAAAATACCTTAGTAGATTTATAGCGCATTGTAAACACTGACTAGTTGATCGAGCAACTAAAGCGGCTCAAAGTACTGGCACTAAGTTTGTTAAAGCTTCATTAGTAAATGGAGTAAATAAGTACCACGGCATAATAAACAATCGGCAGGCTCACTCGTCGTTAATAGCATTGCAATATTAGAGTACGAAAAATTGACCTTGGCGACTCCATTCCGGGGTCTTAGTCAGGGCCGGATTAAGGCGTGTCGACGTTTTCCGATAAAATAAACTATTGATAGACAGGGTCGTATTAAAACAAAAAAAGTGATAATTTACACAAAGTATATTTAAATTGACTTATAAGAACAGCATTAGGAAAATAAACTTTATTGATTTCGCCAAATAATTACCTTATTTTTATTGATGGTCTTAAAGTATCTATTAATATTTTGCAATGTTGTAATATATACGTAGCCTCAAATATAACTTAATAACATATGTTAGGAAAAGGGGACATGAAGTGTAAAATGATATATCGGAATTAATTAAATCTACAAAATGTTTGCAAATTCCGGATTTAGTGATAAATAATTCAAAATGTTTTTAAAATATTATTTCAATTTGTATTACTAAATACACAAAACTGTTATTTGACATTTTTAAATTGCCAAAAATGTCTTCATTTGCGGTTTTGTATGCCTTTCTGTTCATAGTAATGATATCTAACGTCATATCACCCCTTTTGATCGTTTCAATAAAAATTATGTAACTTAATGTTTTCCTTAAATGCCCAATTTAACTGCATTTTTCTATAATATTTTAAATAGAACACGCCATATTGTATGTTACGAAATTGAAGGGTAGTGCATAAGCATAACCTTTCAAAAAATGCGTTACAATATTAAAATGGTTAGATTTGAAAGCTATTGTCATTGATAACATCGCAAAGCGACCACATTACTTTTTGTAAAAAATTCTGTGCCTCACCTTTATAAGCACACAACTGAAGTGAAACTTCTGAAAGAGAATTGCATATGTTTTTAATTTTGTTTTTTTCCAAATTTTATTTTTATTTTTTTTTTATTATTTATTTTGCTTTGTGGTAGAAAATAATTGAACTTGTTTAATTTGACAGGAACAAATATTTAAAATTACGCCAAAGCAAAATAAGTAATTTCAAATAAAAATTGAAAAAAACACATTCATATTAATAACGAAAATATCATGTGAAAAACGATAAAAAAAGTCGTATTTAAAAGAAGAAAGTTGATGATGACCAATTGAAGACGAAACGTCGGAATCCAAACTGGATATCATCATTGGATAGAGCGAGAAAAATGGCAATGCAAATGTGTAATCCACTTTGAAATTCGTCTTGAAATAAGGTTATGAAAAAAATAAAATGATTTTTCAATATTTCGGTTTTTCCGGGATATCTCCGGAAATACTCGCAATTTTAAAAGTTTCTAAATGGCATATTGTTAGGCACCTAAATGCGCAATTTTGCCTTAATTTGACTGACACTACATCTCTTACGGTTTTCGAGTTTCCCATACATAGACTCGAATTGGAGTCACTCTGTACACAAATTTGCTACTGAAATCTCCCTCGTATTAAAGTCTATAAATATTAAATATTGACCCTAAACTCTTAATTACATTTTCCTGTTTAAAGTGACAGTCCTAAATCTAAATAAGTAGGTATTGACCCTTAAATAGTATTTTTTAAATTATTGTATTCCATATAAATACCTATCTAATAGGATCTCTGGGAAACCGACAAAAGCTTTTATTGCAGTTTATTCGTTTGTTTTTTGCTGCCCAACTTTGCCCAGGCATAGGGAGAACACGTCAAAGTTAATAAATTACACTAGAAAATAACTGCTGTATCATAAAATCTAGAAAATTAATCTACGATTCTCAAGAAAACTGGCAGAAACTACATAATACACATCGCCATTGAACTATAAACTAACATAACAATCAAAAAACAAAATATACATTCAAGGCTTACGCTACTGATTCCTAGCTGCCGTAACTATTTCTTTTTATTGTAATAAACGACGACAATGGCTTGATTGAGAGGTTGGACCCCCAAATGGTGGCGTGCGCGAGGATATGCGCGTAGCGTTATTGAGAGGGCGAGTGAGCCTGCCGATTGTTTACTATGCCGTGTAAGTACTATGCAAAATAAATGCCAGTATATATTTTTTCTCTGGTTTATTTCTGTGTTTATTTATTTTATTTATTATTGTCGTTTAGCATCCTTCCAAGGTATTAGAAAATGTATTGAACATACGACTGCAATTTTTCGGGAAAGCCAACGTTGTGTTTTGATTGCCAATATATTTTTCACATATCTAAAGAAAAAGTTGACACTCCAAACCATATTTTAATGTCCTAATTCTTAGACATAATAGCTGCCGAAACCCAAAGCTTTAGAGAAATCTCAGAAAATTGTTGCTGTAGAGTGATGGTTGTTCAGGTTGAAGTATACATAATTAAAGAGGGAAACATAGCATAATTTGTGTATTTGTTACTTAACAATCCAATTTGTGAGTAGTAAGTACTTTATATTTAGAAGATATAGAAGCCTTTTTTAACTAATCTTTCAATGATCTTTGATAATGTGAGAAAGAGTGCAATTGGGCGATAGTGGGAAGCTTGGTCTTTATCACGATACACCTACACACGGTATGTCAGCGCGCATGCTGTTCTCCGTTATTGTCCCGCCTGTGACGTCACATGCGTCGCAAAATTTAAATGTATGTATCTTATGGATAGGATTATAAGAACTACGTTTATTTCTTATATATCATGCATATTTAATATGATTGATCATTTAGTGGGGTACATTTAATTGGATATAAGAATATATTGATATATTAACCCACTGACAAATAATGTAAGAGCAATAGAAATACTTAATATATCGTATACATATGTAATAAAAACTAAAAATGGGTATTTGAAAATAAAGCAGGTCATTATTAATTTTAAAATAATATATTTAGTACAGCAGCACATACAAACATGGAACATGCAAAAATATATACTGAATGACAAAAATAAAGGCACTAAAAAATCACCCAACTATTAATGACTTTTATTATCTGTTTCAATAAGAATTAAAAGAAACTGTCGTGGTTCGATAGGGTTTTGAATGATGAACGCCTTGTTTTTTCCCACAAACTTGATTTATATCCTTATTTGAACATAATATTGTTAGCAAAAAAATAAACGTGTATGTTGTTTACGTTGTCGCTGTCGATTCTCGATTTCTTTGGCGCTCGCATCTTGGGTAGGTCGTGCGCGTGGAGGCAGGGAGACGACGACGTTGCCGGCTTGTGTTGCTATTCCGAGTTCGGACATCCCGGCGGCCCTTGAAAGCGGTGGTCTTTCAAGCTATTGAAGGAGAGCTAGGCCTCGATTGGAAGGAGGACCAGCTTTTGTACAGCTCTTTTGGTGATTCCAGTAGAGGTTTGTACTGTAACCACTCGTAGGAGGTTGTCCTTACCAGGATGAGCTTCGGTTACTCGACCTAGACGCCAGTAAAGTGGAGGGCTATTTTCTTCTATTAGGAGAACCATGGACCCAACCTTTGGAAGCGTATCAGTAGCGGATAGCCATTTTGAACGTTGTTGCAAACTGAGCAGGTAGTCTCGGGACCATCTTTGCCAAAATACTTGGAACATCTGTTGCACCTCTTGGTACTGGTTTAACCGATTTTGGGGTAAGTTTATTAAATCGGGTTCAGGTATGGAGAGTAATGGTGTTCCGATCAAAAAATGACCAGGGGTAAGGCAGTATAGATCGGAGGGATCTTCGGATAATGGTGTGATAGGGGCTGAATTCATGGCCGCTTCAACTTGTGCGAACAAAGTAGCAAGTCTTTCGAAAGTTATATGATTTTTACCCAGAACTCGGATAATATGATACTTCGCCCTTTTAACTGCTGCCTCCCAGAGGCCCCCGTGATAAGGTGACCGTGGTGGAATAAACTTCCACGTGATTCGATTTTTTAAAAGAAAGTCCGCTATACTGGGAGTCTGAACAAACTTAGGAATTGATTCAAAGATTGACCTTAATTCATTAGAAGCCCCGGTAAAATTAGTGCCATTATCGGTGTAGATCGATTTCGGAAGACCCCGGCGAGCCACAAATCGTCTCAGAGCCTGCAGAAAGGAGTCGCTTCCTAAATCTCCAACCGCTTCTAAGTGCACGGCCTTTGTTGTGAAGCATATAAAAATACATAAATATGCTTTAATGATCGCGCGATTTCTTAACTTCCCATCTTTAATTAAAAATGGGCCCGCGAAGTCGATGCCGGTCACGTAGAAGGCTCGGTACGGTGTGACTCGATCAGTTGGCAGATCACCCATTTTTTGAACGATTTTGGTCGGCTTAACACGAAAACAAGTGATACAACCTTTTAATACACTACGAATTGCCCGGCGGCCTTGCAGGTTCCAATATTTTTCGCGTAATATTGACAGAATTGACATAATTCCAGCATGAAGGTTCTTTTTATGCTCATTAAGAATCAATAATTTTGTAAAATTATGATTTGGAGAAAGAATTATCGGGTGTTTGGTGGCAAATTTTAAATCGGAGTTCGAAATGCGACCACCTACACGAAGTAGACCGTCCGGCCCTATAATAGGGTTTAGGGAAAGCAATTTTGATCGTTTATCGACATTATTGGAGAGCCTAAAGGAATCTAATTCTCTTAGAAACATCTCGGCCTGAGCCAATTTGGTAAGTACGAATGTGGCATGATTTATCTCGGTAACCGTTAGAACTTTAGAATCAGTGCGCATTTTATTTTTACAGCTTTGATAAAATCTATAACAGTAAGCAACGACTTGCAGTAATATGAATAAACTCGAGAATTTTTTAAATATATTTAATGTATTTACTTCTAACGTAGTAAATAAAACCTTATCATTCTTAATTTCAGGCAAAAAATCAGGTAAGGCTTCTGGCTTCTGTGGCCAGCGATATGTCGCAGAATCCCTAACTTGCGCCGCCGAAGCGCCGCGCGATATTAAATCCGCTGGATTGTCGTTAGTCGAAACGTGGTTCCACTGAGAAACGTCACTATGAGTCAAAATATTAGCTACGCGATTAGCAACAAATAACTTTAGCCTACTAGGGCCAACACGTATCCCGCTCAATACAATTGTGCTATCGCTCCAAAAGAAAACCTTGTCAATGTTTAAACGAAGTGCGGACTTTACCTTGTCCAACAGTTTTACTGCCAGTACGGCCCCACACAATTCTAGCCTAGGAATTGTAATCGTTTTTAGCGGTGCGACGCGTGATTTAGCACAAGGAAGTTGCGTAGAGCATTTATTCTTAACGTCAATTGAGCGCACGTAAATGCACGCGCCGAACGCTACCTGAGAGGCGTCGCAAAACGCATGAAGTTCAATATACTTTGCATTTAAAATGATGGCATGTCTTGGTGAAATTATGCCGTTTATGTGTTGTAGATCGTCTACTAAATTTACCCACGAAATTTCGATTTCTGAAGGAAGGGGTGAGTCCCAGCCCTCCTTACATTGCCAAATTTTTTGCATAAGAATTTTGGATCTAATAATGATTGGAGCAAGTA
Organism: Pissodes strobi; assembly: GCA_016904865.1. NCBI lineage: Eukaryota > Metazoa > Arthropoda > Insecta > Coleoptera > Curculionidae > Pissodes > Pissodes strobi. The sequence goes on from MU182319.1 coordinate 394,067, forward strand.
AACCAAACGGATCGAAAATGCTAGATATTTCTGAAAGAATGATACGCTTTGTTATCTTTGAAGTGTTAGCTGATTTTACCGTGTAAGTGATTGTATCAGACTTAGCATGCCACACAAGGCCCAACGATTTTCTAACATCGCTTTCGTTCAAACAGTACTTATCACTATTTTCAACTTGATCTTGTCCGATTACTTGGGGTTCATTTGACATCCACTTTCGAAGCGGAAACCCAAAACGTCCCAAAATGTCACTAATTTCGGATTTTAACTTGATTGCGCTTACTTGATCGTTTGTACCCGTAATCAAGTCGTCAACATAAAAGTCAGTTAAAATGACATTTGCGCTTTCCGGAAACTCGTCCTTGGTTTCCAGTGCCGCTTGTTGTAATGCGCGAGTGGCCAAAAATTAGGCTGACGCCGTTCCGTAGGGTACGGTTTTTAACTGAAAGTGCGTTATTTCTTCATCACGGTTTTCTCGCCACACAATCCGTTGAAGGTCGTATTGCTGAGGCTCCATCAGCACCTGGCGGTACATTTTAGCCACGTCAGCTGTAATAACAATTGGATATTGCCGGAATCGAATTAAAATTGAAAATAGTTCGTCCTGAATTGTTGCTCCAACAAGCAATATGTCATTAAGTGACGTTCCACTGCTTGTTGGACACGACGCGTCGAAGACGACCCTCAAGGAAGTTGTCGTGCTACTCTCGTTTAAAACTCCGTGGTGCGGCAAGTAAAATAGGTTTTTCCCGGTATTGTGAATTATAACGTTATTCGATTCTATTTTTCTCATATGACCGAGATCTTGATACTCACGCATAAACTCTACATATTTTCGTTTAAACTCAGGTTTTTTATTGAATTTTCTTTCGATTGAAGTTAATCTCTTAATCGCCGATTCGAGCGAATCACCCAACAATTTACTTGTTTCGCGAATGGGTAATTTTACGATAAATCGTCCGTCTATATCGCGTCTCACCGTTCCTCGAAAAATTGCTTCGCACCTAGCTTCTTCACCGCTTAAATGCTTTTTAACAGGATATTCCTCGATTTCCCAAAATTTGGCCATTTGATTTTCTAGCTTAGTTATCGCTAAGTTACAAACTTGGTTCCGAGATTGATTACAAATGCGTACCGCTGGCAACGGACCCGCGACGACCCAACCGATGCTAGTGCTTTGCAAGATTGGATGCTCATTACCAAACCGTCGTTGTTCGCTACCCAAGGTTTGATAAAATATTGTAGCTCCTAAGAGCAAGTCGACTTCTTTTGACGTATTGAATTGCTCATCGGCAAGTATCATGTCATTGGGCAAATTCAATAACGATTTTTTAAACGATCTCGATGGCAACTTATCGGTTATACGATCGATAAGTAAGAAGGCAACCGATGCCCTAAACTGATCATTAGTTGCTTTCAGTTCGGTCTTTACGCGATGTTTAATCTGATTAATTGACTCACCGATACCCACGATTGGCATATTTACCGTATGCCAAGGCAAACTGAGTTTGTCTGCGAGATGTACTGTCATAAAATTAGACTGCCAGCCACTGTCTAGCAGTGCTCTGCATTGCACGAACTCACCCTTGTTGTTTTTAATTAAAACTGTCGCAGTTGATAGTAAAACTTCCGATTCTTCATATGCGCTATGATTGACTGCCATGCCTGAAACTTGGTTGACATTTGAGCCGCCATCCTCATTAACTGGTTGAGGAGTAGCTGATGGCTCGTGCAGCAACGTATTATGTCGTTTAGAACATATTTTACAGCCTCGAGACATGCATTCGTTTAATGTGTGATTGGACCGTAAACAATTAAAACACAATCCCATTTTTTTTATTTCATGAATTCGCGCTTCTAGCGGTAGTTTTATTAGCCGGTCGCATCGATAAATATAATGATTTAATTTACAAAAACCGCACTCTACATCCATAATTTTCGTTTGATTTGCTAGGTACGCTTGTCTTCGATCATTTTTTGCTTTTCCCATAATAAAATGCTTATTATCGACATTTCTGTCAGTCCGTTTATACGTATCGGTACCTGCCGTTTCGAATAATTTACACTTATCTGCTAAAAATGACAACATATCGTTCAATTTGGGTTCACTAATTTTTTGCTGTATGGTAAACTATTCCCATTGCGTGGCCGTTCTAAAATCGAGCTTTGACCCTAATATATAAATTAATAACGTTGACCAATGATCGATCGGTTCACCTAACGTTTTCAACGCCCTACACCGCTTTTGAAAATCGTCGAGTAAGTTTCGTAACGTGTATTTATCTCTCGAAACCGTTTGGAGATCGAATAACGCTCTAACGTGATTTTTTATGGTTAAATGCTTATTATCGAAACGCTCATTCAATAAATCCCATGCTAAATCGTAGTTTTGTTCTGTAATTTCAATTTCTTCAACCACTCGAGCCGCTTCTCCCTTGAGTGAACTTAAAAGATAATAGAACTTTTTAATTTTGTTAATAGATAAATCTTCGTGTACGAGAGTTTTAAAAAGATCCCTAAACTGAGCCCACTTGTCATACTCACCGCCAAATTTTATTAATTCTATTGTTGGAAGACCCACGATACACCTACACACGGTATGTCAGGAGCTTGGACGAAATTGCAAACGGCCTGCGCATGACGTCACGCGCGTCGCACGAATCCACGCTTGAAGACATCTAAGCATTGGAATTTGGAATTCCATACACGTAACACGTAGGTGTATCGTATATGGGCCAGTAGATTTTACATGTTATTCTTTTGAAGTGTTAAAAGCACAAAATAAGTGGTATAAAATATGGCGAATTGTGCAATTGCGGGATGCAAAAATTATACACGAGTTACGAAAGGGACTAATATAAGATACTTTCGATTCCCGACACACGATGACCTGGCGAAACGATGGATAGTTGCTTGCCATCGAATGGATAAAGTTAATTTAAAAAATAGTAACTGCGACGGAACTCTTATTAATATAATATATATTCTGTAAAAATACAATAAGTAATATACTCGTAAGTAGATATTTAGTTTGGTAAATGAAGTTAAATATTTTATTTTTAATTTTGCTAATCTTGTTTCCATCTTTTCCATTCTTGCATAGTAGAGTTTATTGAAGTGAAAACTTCTTTAGGCGCGTTTTGCGTTTTTTTTTGTGGGGGTTGGATGAGACCGAGCCGTCACGCTCGGATATGTAACCTCACGCGCCACGCTCCTACTGGCATGTTCCCGTATAGGTAGAGGGCCGAAATTTTCAAGAGATGTAGCTGGGGTAAAAAGAAGGTCCTGGACGAAAACGGGACCCCTTACCCCCTCCGTTTGGCCAGGGGAAGGGGGAGCAGGAAAAACTTAAATAATTAATTTCAGAAGAACGGGAAGAGCAACGGGGTCGAAATTTTTATGATAGGTGAGACCGGGGCTCTAATTTGGGGGGATTTTGGGGGAAAACATTTCCCGTATAGGTAGAGGGCTGAAATTTTTAGGGGATGTAGCCGGGGCAAAAAGAAGATCCTGGGCGAAAACGGGACTCCGTACCTTCCCGCCGTTTGGCCAGGAAAGAGGGGAGAAGGAAAATTTTAAATAATTAATTTCGGGAGAACGGGAAGAGGTACGTGTAGAAATTTGTATGGTAGCCGGATATGTTGCTCACAAATTTAGGGGAAAATATAACTTAGGAACAGGAACTGAAACTAAAAAAATTAATATAGATAAGTCGTCACAAAATTGGCTTAATTTTATTTCAAGGGGAAATCTGTTATATCCAAATGAAGATTTGATACAAGTTACTAAATTAATGGAATCCGAATTTAACAGGATGCATGGAGAATTTTTGGCAAGTGGAAAATTCTTATTTAAAAAGTGAGTCGAAAGAACTATGAACAGTCTAGAAGGCAATATTAAAATTCCTTACGAAGTTCTCCTTTGCTTGTCAATAATCCGCACATGCATTAGACTTCGAGATCTTAATCTTAAAATAAGCTTTGAAAATGTGAAGAAAAAATTAGACCGAAAAGTATCAAAATTTACAAATTATATAGAAAAGACATAATATTAAGTATTTTTAATAAATTATATATTTTAATGTCAATTAATTGTTTATAGTTTCTTTTAATTCCCATTGAAACAGATAATAAAAGTCATTAATACACTAAGTCCATTTATTATGGAATAACTAAAAAAGTACTTAAATTTTAAACGCTTGTATTTTCATCAAATTTTGATCAATCTGTTCCATTTTTCGATTATTAGGTAGATTTACTCTTGAACTACTTAGTACAAAGTGGTTTTCCTTACTTTGACTCTGTTTTATACAGGGTGATGTCGAAAGCATCAAGGCTTGTAAAATCATCTCATTTTAAAATTGGTGTTTAATAAATTCAAAGCAACAAACATTTGATATTAGTAGCATGTTGGTTACAGGTTTCCGTTAGGTAGCTACTGTACTAATTACAGCGCAGTGCCGTTCGTGTTACTTAAAAAAAATAAGATTTAAAAAATCGTGATATTGCCAATTAATTATGAACTTAAAACACTTCGTTGCTATAGTGATTTTCCTTGCTATCTTAGTTAGGTACATAACATACTGTACCAGTTACAGCGCAGTGCCGTTCGTGTTAATAAAAAAAATACAAATATCGTGATGTGGCCAATTATGGACGTCCTACTTAAGAGTTATTTCAACTGGGGATTAAAAAAATGGTACTTAAAAATTACACATTTATACAGGGTGATATCGAAAGTATCAAAATATGTACGTGAAGCAAATTTTAAAATTAATGTTTAAAAAATTTAAAACAATAAAAATTTAATTCTATTAGCGTGATGTTTACAGGTTTCGGTTAGGCACTTACTGTACTAATTACAGCGCAAAACTAAGACTTCAAAGATCAAAAAGAACAA
>MU182320.1:5488-43747 GCA_016904865.1 Pissodes strobi
TATTATTATTATTATTATTATTATTATTATTATTATTATTATTATTAATTTGTATATAATGTTAATTTAATCATAAAAAATAAAATTGTGCGATGAAAAACCTAACTAGGACTTTTTTTGCCGTTTTGTGTTATACTGAATCCAGAAATATGAAAAGTTTCATAGCGTACAAGCCAGCATACATTTTTTATAAACACCTAAACTCAGGTTTTTTGTGTGTCAGATGTAGCTTAGTGTATTAGCTACTCAACGGTCATTATTTAGTTTAAATCCGTTGAGTACAACAAGAGTAATGATTTTTGTCCATTTATCCCATTCACTCAAAGCACTGTGCGGCGCCGGCGCGCCTACAAACTGATTATGTTCTTCTACGTCACGACCAGTGAACGCGCGTTTCCGAGCGCCTGGAATAATTCGAATTTCTTGACATTTTTATTTCAAGATTTTGGCCACAATGAATTTAATTAATAGATTCTTTCTTTACTAAACTTTTTTATAGGATGTCCACTTATGGTTTTTAGCATTTATTTCGGTTCTCATTTGTTTGTGCAAGTTCCCTATTAAAATTTTTAATTGAATCCTTTGTATCTATGGGAAAACTGGTTTGATCTAATGTAAATAACATTCATCGTCATGTTTATGTTTTTTATTCGTTTTTCCTATTCTTCTTATTCTCAAATATAAATATACATGGGACCCATGATCTTTATGTTTTTTTTAACGATTTTAACGACTTTTGGGCGAAAATTGGGCGTGGCACCCCCAAAATTCTTCGCTTTCGGCGGGTTAGCCTCCGTCGGGCTGTGCACCCCTTGCGAAAAACCAATGGAGGGGCCCCGGAGAAATATTTTGCGTCGGGCCCCGAAGGCTGTAGATCCGCCACTGATAATACCTATTCCTATTAACAAGACCACCTACATCACATATTACTTATTTGTAGTAGGTGGGTTAGGCCGGAATTCGGATTTGTATTGCCACTTGCAAGTAGGAGTGCTAAAGTTATGTTTAGCTGTTTAACTCATAGATAAATAGGTTTGTCGCATGATACTACTACGGAAAGTAGTAGTATCATGAGTTTGTCGTCTATTAAAACTTAATTTCTCCACCACATTGTTTGAAACTGAAGGTAAATTCAATAATCAAGTCGTCAAGATAAAATAATAATAAGGAATAACAGTTAAGTGGCCAGACGTCCCCTTTTACTCGGATAAGTCCTCTTTTTGACGTTATAATTTTCAGTCGATATATATTCCAGTATTACATGTGAAAAGTCCTCTTTTTGGCTAGCAAGATAAATTATAAATTAATTTAATGTTTTTGCTTGATATTTGAGAATACTATTCCTGTACGTGGTGTAGAGGTTTAGATCGTTGCGTTTCACCTGGACGGCCAGGGTTCAAACCCCGTTGCTTTTTTATTTTTTTTTTTAGATTATGTTTCTAAACAATTTTTTTCTTGATTTTGGGTAAGTCTTGGGTTAGATTGAGTTAGCACCTGGTTAGTTTCCTTTTCTTGAGCCCCGTAGCGAGCGAAGCGAGCGGAGGGCCATGCAGATCGACCAATAGGAGAGGCCGAATTTGATATAGTGCACTATTTGTGTAAAGGATCTTATAATGCCAAAGATTTAACAGAATCGACGTGCCTGGCGCCATCTGTGTGTAAAATGTAAAAGTTTTTGTTGTAAAAAGCGGTGGTCGTGACATGGTTTAGAACCAGACAAGGTCACGGTCGCCCCCTGAATGAGCTGGCAAATTGTCTTTTGTCGTTAAGACAAAAGTGCATCATCAAGAAAGAAAAAAGCAGAGACAAGTAATGAAGACATTACGTGAACCCGGTCGCAAAATACGGTCCTTTGCAGCCCTAGGACGCTATACTATATTAGTCAGTTTCGAATGGTGGGTTAACATCGCTCTGCTCGCTTCGGGGCGCAACCAAACAAAACTAACTCAAATTTACAAAAATAAACAAACATAACCTTAAAAAAATAAAAAAACATGTCTTGCCACCGACGGAAACCGAACGTGGGCCGTCCCTATCACAAACACAGAATATGACCACTACATTACTAGATCTGCTGGAACCAATTCACTCGACCGTAGATAAAAACCGTATTCGATTGAGATTGGAGATCAGTTCAAAATGAACTGAAGCTGAACTGATATTTCAGTTCAGTGAGCCATGGTTAAATGATATTATGAAAACAATTAAAAAAAAGCCGATTGACAATTGACATTTGAATGCCATCTTTTACCTGAACTACTGAACCGATCTAAGTGATCCCGGTCCATTTTCGGTTCACTTACAGCTGTGCTGGATCACTTTTTAGGTAGTGGGGGCAAAGTGATATTTTTACAATCGAACACGGATCAGTATAATAAAGTTCAGTTAGATCGATCTGAATCGATCCAAAGTAGTGAATCGAATACGGCTAAAGTGAAAGTGACGTTAACTTTAACCCACGAATCAGAAGCGGCTAATATAACAGAGTAAAGTATCTTAAAACGCAACCCGGTCACAGGTTTCCTGTCATCTCTTGTTTACATTTTTTCACTTCGCGTATTTGTATGTCTTTTAAAGAAAAGGTGTAGAGGTTTGGCTTAAATGATAACGCTGTTGTTTAAAATACGGGGGCAATGGGTTCGACGCCTGACTCTTGCAAGTTTTTTATGTTTTTTTTTGGCAAAAGCAACCCAAATGTAAAAAAAAGAAATATGAAAAAAAATAGAAAAACATCGACTGGAATCGAATCCGAGCCGCCGTATCACAAGCACAGTATCTAACCACTGAACTACCAGACCGTTGAAAGCAATTCAGTGGTCCGTAAAGAAATCTGTTTGTCAATATTGTAGTGCGCGCGCATTCTGTGATGTGGTACGAAAACTCACGTTTACCTACACCAAATATTCGACCTTCAGTCCTGCGCATTTAGCAGAAGCCCAGTGCTCTCGTTCTAATATTCACGCCACGCACGGCCCTCCGCTCGCTTCGCTAGCTCCGGGGGCGCAACCAAACGAAACAAACTCAAGGCAATGCTCAAAATCAAGAAAAAACAACTATGGAAATATATGAATTAGCACGTACGCATGCGTGAAAGCTCAAAATTAGTGTAGCTAGACGCGAATTGTCGGATGCTGCGTCCGTATGTTCACCAACTATTTTCAAAATTACGTCATATGATGAGACTAGTTCGTCCGCGTGTATTCTATAAGTAACTGGAACAGCTATCACGTGCGATAGGAATGTGTAGTAGGGATGTAAAGTTATCGATATTCATGCGTTCGAAGCAGTCCCATATTTGAATAATACAATACAGTCTTGCTACACCATCTCTTGAGAACATGCGAGCTGTTCTAATGACTCCAGAATTTATACCCTCCTTGCCTCGTTACATTCCTCATCAAAGCGCTTGTGTTTGAATGCAAATCCAGGTAGTTCATCGCAAAAATTTAATTCAAGTTTTGCCTGAGGTACGAATTGCCTTAACGTTTAAAACTAGGGAAATTTAATGTAATTTTTAGGTTGAAATTAAGTTGTTGATTAATGTTACATTTACTCTCAATTTCATTTCGAAGTGGAAGTGCCAGATTTTCTGCTCGCTGAACGGGAAACATATGCTATTTACATAAAAATATACGTCCAAGGTCACGCTTAAGCCGACATCGAATTTCTGCTTGCAAACTGTAAGCGTAAATTGCGAACTGAATTTGGAGACTAGGTTAAATCAGCGGTTTTGGGTTTTTGTTTATTCGTCAGCGTTTATTAAGTTCATTTGGAAGGGCAGAATCGAATATCATTTTACATTTAAACTGTAAATCGATTAATCGATTACTCGAGCCTCTGCGGTATAACTATTTGCAATCATGCGGAGCTGCGTTTTATCATCAGTTGTTTGCGACGTTGCATTCTATACCCATGTCTAGACGGTCCAGCGAACTGCTTTCAAGAACTTGCGTCTAGGGACACCGTTCAACATTTCATCATTCGAACGAACAGACGAACAATCATTTCATCCCGGTGTTGTGCATGCGTTTGCCTCATATTTTGAGGTTAGATATGGAATATATTCGCGGCAGCACATTCAAGCTGCTATATATCTACTATAATACGGCTCTTAACCCAATTTTTTTTATCAATAGGCTAATATATCACTTCACGCATGACCTTAGTTATTTTTGTTTCTCCTTGTAAATTTGGATTAGTTTGTGATAGTTTTGTTTAGTTGCGCCTCGGAGAGAGCGAAGCAAGCGGAGGGCCATGTGCGTGAAGTTAAGTACACCTTTAAATTCCCGCCCTCCCTTGATACGTCGCAAAAAGGTGATTACAAAACGCAACTGCCCATGATTGCGAATAGTTATACCGCAGGGGCTAGACGTTAGTATTTTTAAACTGCGTAATTTAATAAGAAATTGAATGCATATGAAGCGTTATACGTATTAGCGTATTGTTTATATGAGCTGTTTTTTGATACAGAAAGAAATATTGTTGCATAAAGGCTGATTTTCACATGTCGATCATGCACCGACTGTGCACCTACCGTGTCATTTTTACTGTACATCGATACATCGAAAAACTGTATGTTCCATATAAAACACACTGAAGCTCTTATTTACATTTACACATAAAGGACTGTGCTACTGTGTTGTGGTCGCCCAGTCCTAATGTTTTGATGTATAGTAAAAACGACACGGTAGGTGCACACTCGGTGCACGACCGACATGTGCATCAGCCTCTAAGCCCTAAGCGTCATACGCCTATCGAGCACTGGAGCAGTTAGAATGGGATCGCGAAGGTCAAGTGTCAAGTTAAGCTGCATTTACATTCAATTTGAAGTCCAAGTCAAAGTGCAATTCGCAAATATGTCATTTACATTGAACGAATTTCTAGGTTACGTAATTATACATATGGAATGTTTTATTTTGTGTGTTGTAAATTGCCAGATAATTACAAATCATTTTTAAGAAGAATTCCTCGTTGAAATCGTTTTTTTTTCAATTATAGTGCCTTCAAAAAAATCATTTTTATCAAAGTGGGGCCCTTCAAAGTCCATTTTACATGTGTCCGAATTGTTTGATACAAATGTTAATTTATTCAAACACAAAATTGAAATTTACATAATCCATAGATAAATTAGACCTAACCTAAACAAAGCAACATTAAGAATATTAAGATAAACAAAAATAATCTAACCCGAATTAACTCAAATTTAAAAAAGGAATAAACATAACCTTTTGGCACGGAAGGCTTCTAATTTTGGATCAATTGCTTCCAGAACCTGGTGGTCTAGTGGTTAAATGGTTAGTTAGATGGCTGCGCTTGGGAATCTTGTGATATGACGACGTCAGTGTCGACAGATGTTTTTATTTTTTTAAGGTTATGTTTATTCCTTTTTTAAATTTGAGTTAATTTAGGTTAGAATTGGGTTAGTTTTGTTTGATTGCAATAATGTGGAACACTGTTTCATGCGTGGACAGATGTTTTTATTTATTTTTTTTAAGTTATGTTTATTCCTTTTTTAAATTTGAGTTAACTTGGGTTTGAATTGGGTTAGTTTTGGTTAGTTTTGTTTGATTGTAATAATGTGGAATACTGTGTCATGCGTGAAGTGAAATAATAGTCAACGTTTCATAGGAATCGTATGATATAAATGCGTGAAGTGCCGGAATATCGCAATATTCCAAAAAAAACATAAAATCCATTCCGGTGTACCCAGACTCTTGTATATCTTTAGGGTTTAGCGAATTGCTGTCAACTGGTCCGTAGCCAGTGTTACCAGATCTACACCGTAACTCAGAATCGCCTCTAGCGAGCAGCGGTTATATATAAACCATTATGGTTTAACCCATTATGGGAGGGACATGGTTTGTTTACTATTTTGGAAAATCTAATATTTCACTCACGCATGGCCCTCCGCTCGCTTCGCTCGCTACGGGGGCTCAAGAGACAATAACTAACCAAAGTTAAGCCAAGGCGTACCCAAATTTAATAAAAAAAAATTTTACAAATATAACTTAAAAAAAAGCCTTGTCACTGGTGGGAATCGAACCCACAGCGTCCTGTTGGAACCGCAGCATCGAACCACTGGACCACTAGAGCAGGCCAGTCTCCAGGGGTGAGGCGGCGAGGCAGCCGCCTCGGGCGGCGAATTTGTAGGGGCGGCCGTTTTTATTTTATCTATAAAGTTTTAATGTGATTGTATGTAACAGCATGTAGCACATATTGAGTGTGGAGCGAGCACATATTACGTATGCGTACTCATGCGATTTCTAAGACCAAAAATTCAAACTTTGCGCCCCCAAATACCTCACTCTATATAGGGTACCCATATCAGAATTATTTTTTTTTTCGAAATATATTTTTGATTTTTTTTCGCTCCCATTGCAGAAACGGTTAGAGGAATCCACGTACATGTCACCCACGTACAAATATTTTTTTAAATGCCATACAGGGTGTTAAAACCACAATTTTTCTCAAAAAATCCCCCATTTTTGAAACATTTCGGTACAGCAAACTCGTGCAATTTTTTAGACCAAAAATTCGAACTCCGCTCCCCCATACCCCTCTGTAAAGTACCCACACATAATTTTTTTCAAAATTTATTTTTGAATGTTTTTTTTGCTTTCATTACAGAAACAGTTAGAGGGATCTAAGTACATGTCACCCACGTACAAATAAATATTTTTAAACCACATACAGGGTGTTAAAACCACAATTTTTCCCAGAAAATCCCCTATTTTCGAAATATTTCGGTACAGTAAACTCGTGCGATTTTTTAGACCAAAAATTCGAACTCCGCGCCCCCAAATACCCCTTTCTAAAGTACCCACTTCAAAATTATTTTTTTTTGGAAAAATATTTTCCAAAATGTTTTCCCTGTTTTCATTACCGAAACGATTAGACCAACGTACAAATAAATTTTCCAAAATTATATACAGGGTGGTAAAACAGTATTTTTTTTTAAATTCAACTATTTCGGTACAGAAAACACATACGACCTTTTCGATGCGAAAATCGAACTCAACGCACCCAAAAACCTCCCCATAAGATATACAAAATAAAAAAGATCATCCCCCTATGAAATTCCCTATTTCGTGCGGAAATCTAAAGAAAACTGCTAGCTAGATTTTGAGACAAAAATTACATTTTATCGAATATCTACCTTATTTGAACTCCTATCGAAAATCTTTATAGGAGCTTTTCGATTGACCTGGCGCAAACCGATTTGAGATATCTCTTTCCGTTACTACACAAATGAAGAAAATATAAAAATCAGGTTTGGTCGAATTGGAGAAAAACGAAACGTCGTACAATCAAACTGGATACGGCACATTATAGTACCCGACGAGACCCATCTTTTTCACATTTAAAGTTTACCTCTAACTCTTACCGTTTTCGAATATGAAAATCTCGATTTTTTTTTATTTTTCCGTCAAAATTTTTGAAAAAAAATATCCGTTTTTATTACGGAAATAATGTTATTAACATGAAAGTACTATTTTTAAAACCATATACAGGGTGGTAAAAAAAATTACTTTTGAAAAAAAAATCCCCCTTTTTTCGAAAGAAAAAGGCAATTTTTTAAGTTCTAAAGGCTAAAGGCCGTCGAAATACATATTTTTGGTGGTATGTATTTTTTTTGTATCACTCGTAGTTTTCGAGCTACGAGCGTTCTCGACTTTAAACAGCCGATTTCTCAAAAACTAGGAATATTGTGTTTATTTTCGTAAAGAACCTTTTTTGTCGACCTTGAGGTCCTCTACCTACACGCCGAATTTTAAATCGATCGATAAAAAGCCGATAGGTTCCAGGTAGGTTCCGGTTCCTATGGGACAAAACGAAGGTTAGGTCAAAAAAAAAATACGGTTTTTTCCGTTTGCCGAAATTCTTCTTTTTTTCTACCAGAACCTACCCGTTAAAAAAGGTGTTTCGCGATTTCCCCCACTTCTCGATAAAAATTCGGGAAACTGGGGGCGTGATCGCGGTAAAGTTTCGCTCCGCGCTTTCGTTTAGCCAGAAATCGCGAAAAACATGCGATTTCCATATAGCCCTCCAAAACCCCCATTAAAATCGAGCCCCGGCATCCCCGATTTATTTGCAGGTAGCCCCCACGTGGTACATCTACTATGAAAATATAGACCCTGCAGGTCAACTCCTTATACCGGAACCTACCGGTTAAAAAATCGCGCGGGCGCCTATTCGTCGAATTCTTGACTTCTAAATGGGTCTCTTGTAAGGGGCGGCCAAATCCTGCTCGCCTCGGGCGGCCTAAAGCCTGGAGACGGGGCTGACTAGAGCCGCTACAGGTAACTCGCAGGACCATCAAGACATTCAAACAAACCCTCCAAATAGACTAGTGGCTAGGTCGCGCTGGTCTAAAGACGTTCCCGACACGATTGTGTCAGAAGTATTATAATATTTCACTCACGCGTGGCCCTCCGCTCGCTACGGGGGCTCAATCCACAAGAACTAACCAAGTGCTAACCAAGGCTAATCCTAACTAACCCAAAATTAAGAAAAAAGATAAATTAGTAAAAAACGTAAACAAAACATCGATCTCTAGGCGCTTGTGCCACGGGGGCTTAACAAACAAAAAACTAACCAAAACTAACCCATGGTATACCCAAAATGAAGAAATAAAACTTTTTACGGACAAAAAAAAAGTCTTGCATCCAACGGGAATCGAACCCTAGATGTCCTCATGACAGGCAAAGACTCTGTCCATTACACCACTGCAGTGCTTGGGAAAACTTTGCTGAACCGCCATGACATGGGTAATTGTCATAACGCAGCACCCCCTTTAGGTGGCTTTGCATAACGTCGCGTCACACGCAGCATTTCGTCATCGGGAATGATTTTAGACCGGCAGGACCTAGCCACTAAACCCAAATTCAAACAATTCAAGCCCCGTCCACCCAGCTGTCATTATGGTTTGTAACCGCGGCTCCCTAGAGTCTAGAGGCGAATGTAGCTCAGTAGTTGGATGCGCGTTATAAGATCCTTTACACAAATAGTGCACTATATAAAAATCGGCCTTTCCTATTGGTCGATCCGTATGGCCCTCCGCTCGCTTCGCTCGCTACGGGGGCCCGAGAAAAGGAAACTCACCAGGTGCTAACCCAAACTAATCCAAGACATAGCCAAAATCAAGAAAAAAACTGTTTAGAAACAATCTCCAAAAAATAAATAAAAAAAAAGCAACTGGTTTCGAACCCAGGCCGTCCAGGTGAGACCCAGCTGTATAAACCTCTACAAAACAAGAGCTCTTGACAGAAATCGATTGCATCACGCAGACATATCGTAATACGAGATGGATCGACCAATAGGAGAGGTCGATTTTTACATAGTGCACTATTTGTGAAAAAGATCTTAAAACGCGTTGGATGCTGAGTCTGCGATACGGTGGCATGGGTTTGATTCCAGTGGCTAAACATTTTTTTTTTTAATTTTCAATATTATGTGTAAGATGTTTTTTTTTTTTTCATTTTGAGCATGCCTTGGGTTAGTTTCTGTTGGTTGCGCCCCCGTAGCGAACAGAGGGCCATGCGTGATGTGTAATATTAGATATGTTTGTCAACAATGTCATGCGCGCGCAACTCTGAAGCTCGCTGATGTGGTAATGGCAACGTCTTGTCTATTAACCGACTCCATCTCTTTGGCTGGATTTTGAACAAATAAACGGCTTTTTGACAGATGTCGTTTTGTCGGCATAACAGATGTCATGCTTCTTAGCAACATAAAATTTTGTTGTTCTTTGACGGATGCGTGATGCGTTATTAGAAATGTTTTTCATATAAAATGTAAGCGAAAAACAGTTTTAAAATGGGGCGAAGCAAGTTTCCAGGGAAGCCATCGAAACACTGTCATAGAAAGAGAATAAACGTGCTTCCTCCAACAGGAGAATTAAATCGGAACGGGGATAATTGTTCGTCAGTGACAGTTATTGGAGCTTCCAAGGAAAATAAACAGGTAAATATTCCATGTTTTCACTCTTTTTTAGAATGTATAGCAATTGGAATTTATGTGAATTATGTAGAATGCACTTTGTGGAATCGAATATACATCACGGTTTTTATTTTTAGGACGACGATGTATCCGAAAATGAAGGTGAAAGTGCATCCCAAACACAGAAGGCAAAGCCCCTTAGAAGGAGACTGTCCAGAAAGCTTAGTACAACAATACGAAAAAATGGGCGTCAGAGAAACTTTATGTCGAAAATTCGGGGCAAGGCTGCCCTGACAAACAACCGAACATCTAGAAATAGTCTTTCAAAAGGACGTGTACGCAAGGATGCATCCAACTTTGCAGGGAAATTTGTACTCCCTACAAGAAGTGTGCATTCATCTAGAGTTATCAAGCCCAATAAGAGGTTTATAGATCTAAATGAATCTCTTAGTGTTAAAAAGAAAAATTTAGCTAAGCGACCAATAAAATTATCAGAAGAGAAATGTAACAATTCAGACTCTGATCCAAAAGACAAGTTAGCTTTCTCAAATGGTCACAGGGTAATTTTGCGGCAAGCCCGACTGAAATTACCCAACCAAATAGGCACCCAAGGACCTTTTTCAATAAATGTACACAATGGGCCAGGTACAATTATTTGTGGGGTATGTGGTGCAGTTCGTTACTACCACTTTGTCAAGCAGGCTCGTAAATTCAACATATATAGCTGTGAATCTTGTAGGAAATTTATCTCCAAGCAAATAAAACGTCAAAATGTAGGTTCTCGCAACTCCAATGTGCTCATCTGTCTCATGGGCCAAGGGTCTTGCTATGTGCCTCCCATAGAGTCAAATCAGCATTGGAAAATATCCAAATGTGCTTATAGATCTCGATGTCCAGCATGTTGGCTTAAGATGTGTCTTAAGGCCTATCATTTGCCTATAACTTTGAAACAGAATCTCACCCAGTTGCTTCCAAAGAATATGAGAAGTATTGACTTCTCTTTCAGCAATTCCTTACCACCGATTTTGTGGCAGAGAAATGTTGAAAGCCCTTTGGGCAGGTCAGAAGCAGCTGTTAAACAAAGACCCGTTAGATATAAGCCTCCACAGAAATCTCAACCTATTCCTTTAGTTTCATCAGATGTTAAAAGACAGAAAATTGACTTCAAAGGTCCAAGGGTTAAGCATGTTTGCAGAAGTGCCTCTATTGTGCTGGGACAACCTCTTGCATTATTTGGAAGTGAAATTAGTGATAAGAAAGGTAGTAGTGACTCTGCAGAATTATTGGTAGAAAAGAGTCTGAACAATAACGCTTCTAAGGCTAATGATGTGTGTAAAATAGACCCTCCTAATATAACTGATGAAGAGAGTGGATCAAATAGTGGAAGTTGTAAAAGTTTTTTTGGAAAAACTATTTTACCTAAGAAGGAAAGGACCCGAAGCCTACCTATTCCCAAGCCTATTCCCATTATTAAAGAGGTAAGAAAGTGATGTAATTATTGCAGAAATAATATTTTGCACAAATAGAAATATCTAGCCATATGATATAATGATTGCAAAATAGCTATGTAATATATGAGTGTATCTAAATTTTTTTTTCAAGGTTTATTTTGGTTTTTCTATGTTATGCTGGGGTCCGTTGAACAATCGCTCAATCAAAAATAACAATTTTTCTATGCCAAAAAAAAACAAATTAGGTATTCTATATTAATTTTCTAATAGAGAAAAATGTGGAAAAATTATTTTTTTGTGTTTTTTTTTAACCTCAAATGTATTTGTATTGAGTATTCAGGATGATCCCTCTTTAACTTTTGTCTTGAAATATTTGAACATTTCATGCCTGGCCCTCCGCTTGCTTCGGGGGCACAACTAAGCACAAAACTGCCCAAACTTTTCCAAGGTAAGCCAAACAAATACACATAATGTAAGTAATAACTTTTATTTTAAAATGTATATGCCAGCGGGTGCAGAATTCCAGTCACGGCATCCCACCGACCAATGAGAGTGAAGAGTGGCTGTATACCTACACGAATACAACCAATAGAAAACGAGCATGCTCCATTGTTTGCTATGCGAAAAATAGTTCCAGATTGTAATATTAATATTATAAAAGAATTTATTTTTTTTCGTAAATCAACTTCAAATAGGTTTCTCGTATTATATTAAATAACTCTGGTACTTTTGATTGCACTTTTGTTCAACGCCACCTTATGAAGATTAGTTTTATGTAGACCACAACTTTAAGTTACAAACTATATTGACTTAGTGCTTGATAGTATATTTGCAGTATACAATATATGAAATTTGTATACTTACAATATTTATTAATAATAATAATCCAGTCAGACTGTGCACTAATCACTTTCATTATAAATTTATAGTTTATAGAAGTTTTGTTGATATTGAGTACCTACAAATTTGATGATTTCTGAGTATACAATGCAAAGATCATCCTCTCTAAAGCACTCTAAGGAAAAAAGTCTTTGATAAACCCTCGGATAAACCATCATATTTTTCTGTAAAATATCAAAATAATTTGGAATATAACACTTATTTTTAGACACACCTAGTATCAAATATAATAAAATTATAAACACTACATTTTCATGTAACAAAGTAACTTCTTTTAAAAAAGATAATACTTTCACATCAGTTATTACTTATTCAACCACAACTTATTCAAAATGCTTTTTTATCTCGTGGCTTATGCGATAAAGGCAACAGTTTATTGTTTATGCAGATCTAACCTTTCTTAATTCTAACACATGCAGAATGATGTATGAGACATGTTGATTTATTCCTTAATTAACCAATTTATTTTCATATTGGAATGCATTCCGAGACAAAGCCCCACAGTTTGAGGTTATATATATATAGAATGACCAAACTTGCACTGCTACTTTCCCACATATTTTGGGTATGTCCTTCCCTCAGTTCAGGTCCCACATAAAGAGTATATTGTGGTGATATCTGATGACAATCACTTATTTGGCATGAGGCTTGGAACACATATTCATGCTTCGATTGTTATCAAGTTTTTATATTAATAACTGTCAATGGCTGTATTGTCTATGTAATTTATTGTAATTTTGTTTAACCTGACATTCGTTTTTTTTTTTATATATACTTTATTAAGTTTAAGGTAAACGCACTAGTACTTGACACCATGTTAGTAGTTGACATTCTCGATTTTAATTGTTCAAAATAGGGAATTAAAAAATATTTCTAATATCCTGTGAAAGCCAGGACTAACTAGCGATATCTGTGGGGCAACTATCCAATTTTGGAATCATTCTGGTTCACAGCTGCAGTTTGGTGGCATTTTGGTGTCGCATGGTCGCCTCCAGTTTATTTGTCGTAAATTTACTTAATATAAGTGGTAAGAAGGTAAGTTTATGAATTTTTTTTTTTTTTTCCAAATTAAACTTTGGATAATTGTGATTATAGTTGTACCATTTTGATGTGCAGATCTAGGAGAAATGAATTTCCTTTAAAAAAAAGGAATTCTAACCTCTAAATTAGAAAAAGCTTGTTAAAAACTGAAACAAGAGAACTAAGTTTTCTAGTAATTGATATTATTGTCCACTACTAGTGATGAGCACAGACTATCGATTTTAATATTTTTTCTACAGAATTTTTTCAATATTTGAAAAACCATACCTCTTATCAATAATATTGCTCTAGGTTCACTAGATCTAGTAGTTGATACTAATGTCAATTACTAGAATTTTATCGATGTCATCTACTGAAACATAACATTTCAGATTAAGTATGCTGCATATAAAGGGCCAAATGTTCAGGTACAGTGAAGAGGATATTGAGAAGGTGATTGAATCTTACGGGGACAAGCAGTTGCCACAACTGCTAAAAAATACAATGTTATCAGAGTGACCTTATTGTATAAATCAAGAGGCACAACACCACGAAAAAGGAAAATGGGTCCCCAACTGTACATGTTACCAGAACAAGAAAGAATACTTGTAAAATGGATCATAAATGTAGCGAAAGGGGGATTTCCGTACAGCCCCACCAACTTATGGCCAGTGTTTACAGCCAACAAATTAAAGTTGACTTGCTTTTAGGTGCTCATGACCATTTACCAACAAGTTAATCCAGATGAAAAAGAATGCCTTACTGTTCTTTTCACTGGGAAAGCTGCAGGCCAGGTAATGTCGCCAATGGTGATATTTATATATGAGCGTGTTCATAGAGAACTAGCATTTAATGTTCCTGGCGAATGGGGTACTGGGCGATCGGAAAGCGGCTGGATGACTGGACAAACCTTTTCCTGTATCCATGTTTGGAATATTCAGCTTTGACTGATGTGGATGCACTGGCTGTGGAGAAAACTATCGCATTATGCGGAATTTTTATAAAAAAAATTAAAATCTATATTTTGAATTTATATACCTAGGTCACCATCTGACAATTTTGACACCTTCTTACAAGTTCTTGAGGGTGCGATGAGCCAAATTGGCTGTCATAATAAAGTAGTATTATCCGGAGACTTCAATGTCCATTTTGGCACTGAGAGCGGGAGTGTAGAGACCTACGTTGTTTATTGGAATCATACGGCTTAAGGCATGACTCCAATACTAATGCAAATAATAAGTTTTCTATGTTTAGTGGGTGTCTGTCAGATGCTTTTTTAAAATCATTTCCTGAAAAGACCACCAAATTTTGACCCTGTTCAAAATATACCTGAGGCTGCATACTCTGCTTTCAGTTTTGCTGGGGTAACATGGAATGAGGTACGTGATATCATAAACTCTTTAAAAATAAAACAAGCAGGGACCCTTATGGCCTAAACCTTTCTTTAATTAAATCTATTAAGAACCTAATTTTGCTGGCGAGAGACTTAAATACCAATTCCTTGACACCAATTGAAGTTGATGGTTGAAAATAATAGTTCTTTTTATCATGTTTGTATTTCGTTTTTTGTATGTTGCATAATAAAACTCTTTTAAATTAACTTAAAAAATTGTTTCATTTCCATGTCAACTACTAATACTTATTATATGTCAACTACTAGATTTTTAATTTTTTGAGTGTCAATTACTAACAAATTTTAAATGCTGTATATCCTTTTTTTTTAAATACTTCTTTCTATCTGATTACAATAAAGTACAGAACTATACTAAATTATGTAAACAAAAATTAATTTTAAGTAGCAGTTAGGTATTGCAATTGGATTATTCCGTAAATAAACTAATGTTATTATTATTGGGTTGATTTGCTCCTAGAGCGAGAGGACGGCAATGTATGAAACCTAGTGTACTGGTTTTGGTTGCTTTTACGGTTTTCTAAGAAGGCGAGTTATTGGGCACCCAGGGATACACCCCCTTTTAAATTTTCTCTTTTTTAGCAGTCTTCTAATTGGTTGTCCTCTTTTGGATATGTAAGTCATCACTTTCCGTTTGGCTCAAATGTCATTATTTTAACATGGTAAAGTAGTAGTGTAAGTTTAGTAATTCCATGTCAATTTAACCTCAAACTGTGGAAGCTTTGATTTGACCGAAATGTGGTGCATCTAACAATCCCCCCCCCCCCCCCTTTCTAGTCCAAGGTACTTATGATCAACACGACCTGTGCATATTTATGATAATATTTTGTCAGTTGAAGACCTTGATTTGTAATGTTGGTTTATCAATGGTTGAAGGTTATTTTTAAGTAAATGGAGTGCATAGAGACGCACAGACTGCAAATTAACAGTATAACCATTTATATTCTGTATAGATTTCAGCCCCAATTACAAATACCTTTGCCAAATCTTAACTTAATACAATTAGGTGCTGATAGCTATTTGTTGGTTTTGTTTTAAATTGGTTGTTTTTTATGCTTTATCGAAGGTTTTATAGGTTAAGCGAGAGTAGCTCTTATAGGAATACAAATTTCAATTCTGTAAACTTCTGCTAAATTATTATTGCTTATAAGTTGATGTCTTAGTGTTTATGTATGTGCTTTTTGGCCATGCAGCACCTTAGTATAAGTAAGTTCAACTCGAAATTCAAGTATAAATTAGATAGTTACCTATACCTTATAGGTAAATACTTACTAGGTGGTACCTAGAGAGATGTAATTTCTGAATAATATCTTTCCAGGCTAGTAGTACATCACCTCCAGTATTAAAGGGCATTCTTTTGGATTACTGTCAAGAGCTGAACTTAGAAAATCGATTCAAAGCAGGTTTTTCAGTGGTAACCACAAGAGACATTTCAACAAGGGCCATGTGTTTTCTATGTGGTAGTGAAGGAGTAGAAAACATGTTAATCTGCTGTATTTGCTGTGAACCATATCACACCTTCTGTGTTGAAGATTATGGGTCTATTAATTTAGAAAATGATTGGATGTGTAAGATGTGTGCACCCTGTCAAGATTGCAAAGGATTTGACAAGAGCAAAATTAGTTGTGTAAAATGCCTTAAAATTTATCATAATGAGTGTTTTGGCAATAAAGAAGTCAATAGTTCTAAAGTGGTAAGTGTGGATATTATTATATTTTATAGTTTAGGTTAGTTTGGGTTATTTTGCAGGTAAAATTTTGTGCCCTAAAACAATAAAATGTCACATCTTTAAATACCTTCGGCTACATAATGTAAAAATGTCTTGCACAACTGAAAAAATAAGTAGGTACCTTGAAAGCGGGGATCGTAAATATCACCATATATTGGAAATATTAATATATCGGATATTTACGACATATATTGGAAATATTGATATCAGATATTTTCATTTTCGTTAAAAATATTTAGGTTTTTAGCCTTTTTTCATTTATTCATTTATTCAACAGGATAAACTCAATTTTAGAGAATAATACAAACTAAATGAAACGTAAAAATCAGAAAATATTTACAATACATTTTACTCAAACATGACTTATTGAAAACAAAATACATTTTAAGCTTGATTTTAAAACAGCTTTATAAAATAAATGGAGTAGCTCAAATACAATTAAACATTTAAAAAATAAAACCGCAAACAATACAACAATCACAGTGAACTACTTCAAACTGAGATAGATAGGTAGATAATATACTTTATTACTTAAGATACAAATCTTGGGTATAAAGCATCCTACAACTAAATAAATAAATTTATAAAAAGGTAATAACAAGAATAATAAAAATAAATGCACCTAATATAAGAAATAATAGCATTTAGATAAAAAAAAAAGAAATTAAAAAGCTACAGACTTCAATACAGGAGACAAGACACTAAACAATCATACAAAAATACATCAACAGCCTAAACTAAGGGGTAAGTCCAAACGCATTGTCAAAAAACTCCCTAATGCTGTGATATGCCCTGGGTAAAAGCAGCTTTTTTCAATTTGTACTTAAAAAGCTTAATGTTCGCAACATTCCTGATGCAGAGATGAACATGATTGTAGATCTTCCGACTAAGGTATATTAGCGAGTTCCTAGTAAGTGAGGACGTAGGAATTGGCAAAGGAAAATCATTCTCCTGACCATGACTAGTGTTAGACGGATGTTTGTCACACTTGTTAATCTGCACAGCTGTTTTCAAGATAAAGATATAAAAAAGGGTGATAATTTTTTCCGAAATAAAGAATGGCTTGCAAGAGTCTCTCAACTGGGCCAATCGCAGATTCCTAACTGCTTTCTTCTGAAGCACAAATATAGCGCCCAACAAACCGCTGCTACTCAGACCCCAAAAGTGCATGCCAAAGTAAACTGAGTGTGCAACCACCCCTCCAGCTTGTACAGTACTATCGCAGTGAGAACTTAACATGACCAGAAGGAGTACCAAACACATCCACCTTGATTTCATTGGCATGTGACATAGCATGATTAATTGAGTTGAACTGCCCATAAAGGGTACAATGATATTCCAAGATGCATGTGTTAACAACCCTAAGGTCTCTAGCAGGAACATTTATATTTAATGATGCCAACAGTTCAGGACAATCTACATAATTATTGAGTAACTTGCACACAAAAGCTGATCACCAATATTGTGCCTATCATGCATGTTCATCAAAGACGGATAATCGACGGATTTCGAGGGTATGTGTAGCTTGAAGCCAACAACGACGGAATTTTTGCACTTTAATGCATATATATGCACCAAAAAGTGTTGTGGCCATACATAGTGTTGTGAGTAGCGAACTTTATCGAGCGGACATTTCCATAAAATTTAGGTGAATTATAGGAGAATGTTGAGGAAAATTTATTGTAAAATCACCGATAATTTATAAAGCGAACGTTATTAAGCAATTTTGTTTGATTTGACAACGTTGTTCGCTGCACTGTACGCTTCGCGCAGCACTGTGTATATTCCTTTCAGGTCGCAACAGTGTTTTGCCCCAAGTCATTACAATAATTGTGAGAATCTACTAAAAGTTACGAATTTAACGAACATTATAACTTTGACATGTTAAAATGCTACGACGGTATATTTTGTTAAAACTTGTTATGCAAAGATATCGTTTAGCCAACTTTTCTTGGGTTTCAGTGTGTTTATCATGTTCGCTAAAAAATCCGAGATTTCTTAACTTACAACAATTTGAGGGCGGGTTCTATACATTTTGCCAGTGACAACACTGGGCATATCTAGACTTGCATAATAACAGCTTTCCAATGCATTCGAAATTAAAATTTGTTCTTTCAATGTCCAATGTTCTGAAAGGTTTTGTTTATATGTTTGTTCCTTTAATGTTTTTATGGTTTTTAAATAATTAGAGTTCATTTTTTGTTAACCTAAAGTCTGTCCATTTAACCAATAGAGTAAATATAAACAAAATCATGCACTAACCGCGTGGTCGTTTCAGTCTGTAATATTGGACAGGACTGTATTTTGACCCACGTCGCTGTAATTAAGTATGCATATTACATTTTATTAAAAAGGTATTGATTTGACAACAAAAATGGTTTACAAATATTAAAATGTATACTTATGTACTTAGGGTTAATGTGCTGGTTTTCGAACGGTCAACGAAAATTTTAACTTTGAAACAGGAAATTTAAGAAAATTAAAAATACCAAATAAGGCGGTATTTTTCGAAAATCTAAACATAGGTTTATAGTTAAAATAGTAAAATATTATTTTTAAATTAAAAAGAAACGTAAATAAACATTCAAATTTGTGTTTTTAAAAGTCATTAAGTAATTGCTAACATCTACATCTTCATTACTATTCTCATCGTCATCACCAGTGATAATGATCAGTTCTTCAACTTGCTGTTCCATTATATTTTCCAACAACTTTGTCCTTCACATGTTCAACGCACTTTCCCCACTTCTCCGCTGCTATTCTTTGTATGGCATCATTGAAAAGTGCTTTGAGCTCTGCAAATTTAAAGTTAGTGCTCCGCTGTGCTACACAATTTTTGGTCGGCCCATATTTGATTGAGATCGAGAATGATACGGCGCATTATCAAGGACAATTACTACGTTCTGGTCTAAACGGGGTAAAATGATTCTCCGTTAATCTCCTCGTGATAATCGCCCGTTTTTTGAATTCGAAACACCACAGGCCACGTCACCATCAACAAACCCATTTTCGTTGCCAATATGGCAGACGAGTCTTTTTCCCTTACCTAAAAAATTCGAAAAAGAAATTATTTCCGCATTTAAAAAAAATATTTTCTACATATTGTATTGTACTGTATTTGTACACGTGAGTGGTTCCAAATAGAACCCTCCATTGCCCTTGGTCTATTGTGGCTCACATCTGTGGTTTCCACTATGCCAGAGGCTCGATCCTTTTCATGAAATCGAACAGCTTTCTGGGGTGGATAGTTTTCAAATTTGCAAGTGTGATTTGGAAATTTCCAAAGACTGTTTGTGTGGTTCTTTCCATTGCTGGACAGTGGCATACAACATGCTTCATTGTTTCTTCGTCCTCCAAGCACAAGCGGCATTCCGTTTCTTCGGAGAGCCCTATCTTGTTCATGTGGCTTCTTAGCCGACAATGGCCAATGTGCATGCCAACTACAGCCTGTACCTGCTGTCGGCCAAGTTGACGAAGTTGTCCAGTTCTCACTCCTCATGGCAGATTCACCGTCAACTTTGAATGAGTTAGGCCTGGTAACTCTCTCCATTTGACTACAAATTGCTTTTGTGTCCACCTGGAGAGGGCTTTTTTAGCTGTGTTATAAGCTATTCCCAGTACCGGTTCTGGTCCTATGAAGGCCGTTGCGACCGCCTGCTTCGCAAGAGCATCAGCTTTTTCGTTGCCTTCATATTCTGTATGTCCAGGTATCCAGATGAGTGTGAGTTTGTTTTCTCTACCTAGTTTGGTGAGTAGTTCCTGGCAGTTCCATACTGTATTGGATGAACAACGGCTAGATTCAAGAGCTTTTAAAGCTGCTTGACTGTCCGAAAAAATTTTGATTGACTTGCCTTTCCAGTTTCTATCGATGGGCCACTGTGCAGTGATATCAATGGCCTTAACTTCAGCCTGAAAAATGGTTGCACGTTTGCCTAGCGAACACTTAAGCTCAACCTTGTCATTTTTATTCCATGCAGCGGCTCCTGTACCATCATTGGTCTTGTAGCCATCAGTGAACTAACTACTCTCTGTTATCTCAGATGTTCCGAGTCTTTTGCCCATTCTTTCCTTTCTGGTAGGAGGACATCATAGGCATGGTAATAGGTAGTTTTGGTAGGCATAACATATGATGGTAGACCCAGCACACTGTTCTGCTCATTGGCATTTTTCAGCCTGTTGGGCACCATGATGATCGCCTGCGGATTGTGCCGTGTCCCGTGGGTATTTTGACAAGTACTGTCGCCATGTCCCGCGAGCAATGATCTGAAATTTTTAAAAATTTTCTGTTGTTTTTGATTAAGATACATGCTCTGAGCCTGTTTCCAGAGCAAATTATCTTACCTGATATATTACCTAGGCCTCGTATTTGGCCTGTGGTTGGTAGCCAGGGCTCCTGGAGAAGGGCAATATCTACCCGCCCATCATTAAAAGTTTTGCCAAGGATGTATGAAGCAGCCTTGGCATGTTGCAGATTGGCCTGCAGAAAAATGGTCTTATTTTCCATTTTTCTTCCCAGTCTGCTTGTCCAAGGGAGCCCTACCTCCTTGGTTTTTCGACCTTTTGGCCCCTTTACCAGGAAAGGTCGAGGAGCGACATTTTTTGAGAGGGATTTGGCTCCCTCTCTGCCACCCGATGTTGAAGCTGTTGCTTCCACCAACCCGGCCTCAGGTTTTTCTAAGCTCCTGTGAAGGCTTCGGTGGAAGTGCCAGGCTCCTGTTCCCGTGGGGCCTCTCTCCGTTCCCCCCGTGGCTTAGGACGGAATTGCACCTGTCTAAAGCCAAAGAAGGGTCTGAAGTCCATCCCCTTCAAAGTCGCCATTGATTCGTCATCAATGGCGAATGTCCAGGTTTGTCCTGGACCTGATTCTTTCCGGTGTAGAATTACCCACTCCCGGGCGTTTAGACTGCGATTCATATTCCGCAGTCTTGTAAGAACCACTTTCGATGTCAACCGTTTGTCGTTGTCACTGGGTATGTATGCGATGCATACATGTGGTTTTGGCATGTCAACTCCGCTGGCGGCTTTCAGTTGAGCACCTTTCCACGGCTTTAGGACGGCTACTACGTCCTTAAGCCATGACATGCTCGCGTCGTCACCGCATGTCACTTGCAGCCAGCCTGGCCTAGCTGCACATCCCAGGAAGCGGACTTGAGGTCCGTCTTCCGTAAGCTTGTCTATTATGGCATTCTGTATCAGCCTAGTTTGACTGTTATCCAATTAGTCAGCCGGACTATTCCAACTCTAATACCCCGCAGTGCCGCCCCATAGGATAAGCCAGGGATGGTTATTCCAACCCTGTGCTTCTTTGCCTGCTATTCAGGTGTGTTGCCATCAGATCGTGTGCGTTTTCCGCCCTGTGATCTGCCGGTGGAGGGACGGTCTTCCTGCTCCCGAATAGTAGGTAGTTGTTTCTGTCCACTTCCCGGGTTCAGGTCTTCCTTCAGATCCCCTTTTTTTCCTTCAAGAGCCTTTTTCAAGACTGTGGGATAGTCTTACCCCTCTTGAAGGAATCGTTTGAGACGTTTTTTCGCCGACATCGGTAACCTCCTTCTGAGAATAGGATTCTCAAGAGCGGCTGGCTCCCCTTCGATCTCGCTCCGCCCTTCCTCTGTGGTGGTCAAACCTAACAGGCTTCTTTCCACCCCAGAAGAAAGGCTACTGGTTTCAGGATTGGTTGGTTTATTTCCAGCCTCTCCTGTTATGGTTATTGGGTTGAGGTTGGTCTGTCCATCCTCAGCCTCCATTGATTCAGGGTCTTGACCCTCCCTGATGGATGAATTCTCTAGGTTCTACCATTCCAGTTCCCACGAGTAGCTAGGGAAAGGAATCAACCACAGTAGAGCCCTGCATTGCATATTCTACATAAGAAGTTGCTTGAAAAATGTATATAGATTTTAAAAATATGTTATTATGTATTCTTGAAACTGCATAAGTTTTTTCAAAATATCTGAAAACCCAAAATCTCTACGCAAGAGCCATTCAATTATAAGTTAAATTGTCTACATATTTCCCAATTTAACCATTCTTCTATCTTCTATCTCTTATACATGTAGGCTCAATTTGGGACGCACTGTTTACGCCTTTTTTTCTAATGTGGGAACACATAAAAAAATGTAAAACCATGAAACATGCTTACCTGATCGTTTTTTAATCCGGTAGAGACTCCGTCTAAAAGGCATTGTTGATGATGTAACAGTTTCATCAACCCGTACCTTAGATGTAGTGTGTCCTGCATTAACCCACTTTTCGTCGAGATAGTAATTTTTTCTCTAAATGATTTTATCTTAACCAGATATTCCTTTCTTCACAACACAATTCCTTTTCTATCCATTAATAAACTATGTCGTCCTCCCTTTTCCATGTAAAATTTAAATCTTTTAACAAGTTATGAATAGTCGATAGTTTTAAATTGGTAACGTGGCATCTTCATTTGTTTATCAGCCTCATCTAAAGAATTTACAGTGCTGTTCCTACTTTTAATCATGTCTGGTTCACAGAAAGTGTGATTCCTTTTGTGCTCTCTTATCACGTTATAGACAGAAACAGGGCACACTCCAACTTTAGCTGAGACCTTTAAAACAGCCTCATCTATGTTCAATTCCTGGTTTTCCTCCATCTCGACTTTATACACATTTAAAATCATCTCTTTCATCTCTACAGTCAAATGTCTTTTACGCCATTTTTTAATCGGACTAAGTAAGTGCCAATGCCAATTTTTAAGAACCAAGAAACAAAACAGTAAAAACGATTACTTGAATGATGACAAAATACGCGAAATTAACAGAAAGAAAAAATGCTACAATGCACCGAATGACTGAAAACTGAATGAGCCCCTGGTAAATTCCACAATGTCGATGACACGATTCCGCTTCCCGCGTTAGCCAATAGGAATCGTTGTATCTACCTGTTAGTCGGTGAACACCTGGTGATCACGCACCGTTGTTTGTTTTGATTTACTCTATTGTGGCGGTGGATGGACTTTAAGTACCTGTTTTAGAAAATATGGGTTTTTTTAAATTCTTTTTTAAACCAGTATGAGTAACTGTTGGTTTATAACAATATTTTAAACGTTTTGTTAATATAATATTAAATAAATATGTATGTCCTAATTTTTATTATTATTGCACCTGATTCATCATCCTGTTTCTTTTGGGCTTCTATAAAGTTTTATGTAAAAACCATAAATTCTCCGCAAAAATGCCAACTGTTAATGGCTCTGATTGTTAATTACCTAAAATTTTCGTAAATTCCCAAAAGGTGCTAACGTTCCTACGAAAAATAAATTAGGGGAATTTACCAACACTAACCATACACAGGTGCTATTCTCCAAGTGAGACCTCACTAAAGCAATGTCTTGAATCTTCAGATCCCATAGATTGTTAAAATCCCTCAAATGTCGCTTAACCATTCGTGCAATGCAATATATATAGTTGTCTGATATAGGGAAATTATTGAATTAACCAAATACACGTTATATAAAATTACCGAATGTCGTCGCGGTGATTCCCCGGTTACATATTATGTGTATAAACATAACAACGTAACATAACATAACAACAAGGCGGGCCACTGTTACCAGAGATTCAGCAAAAAGAAATTAAAGTTTTTTTGACAATTTGATATCACGAATTTTAATATTTATTTAGGCATAAATATATATCGTGATATAAATTATAACATATATCGTTTGATATTTATTTGTGAACCCTAGTTCAAAGCCTTTACAAATTCTTGCTGGCCTTAAAAAACTTTAGATATACATAACACTTAAAAAATCCCTTCATTTGATGCATTTCAAATTTGAATCAATGCGTTTGAATACTACTCCACATGGTCATCCGGTCATTGATTCACCAAAATATGTTTAGATTAAATGAAAAAAATAATATTCAATTCGCTTTGATCAGGTCTTTGTTTTTGAAGGAGATAAATCGCCATAGGCAGTAGTTAACTACGTAGTTAACTCTTTTTCTATTAAAGTAGATATATTCTTACTACTTTTTTTCTCCTAGTAGTTATTTTTAGTCTGCCTAAAATAATCGCAAAAAGTAGTTGACTACACAGTGTTAACTACTTTAAGTATATTAATTACTTTTGTGTAATTTGATTACTTTAAAAAATATTTAACTACTTTCTTATATCATCACATGATGATGAAGCGTGCAAAAAAAAACTCTTTAGAACTAGCCTAGGAAATATTTCGCCTGGCGTCTCAAATATTGCCATTATAAATAAGGAAAGTTCATGAATTGAGTCGTTCCTAACAAAGAATTAGAAAAAAGTTGGTAACTGAAATGCTTAGTGCTTATAATTCTCGTATTAAGATTAAATTTATAGAGCATAATATTTGAGTATAAATATGTCTGAATCTGAGATTGATGATAATGTAATTAATGTTCAGGTAAGTAAAAAAAATAACGAGAGTAATTAATAATTATTAATCCCTGTAATCTGCATTACCACTACCAGCAGTACTAGCTATGAGATGTTTAAAAACTTGGTAATTATTTTATCAACATAATTTACTTAATTACTATTGGAAGCCAGAATTGCCTCTATAACAATATCGTCTGTTAAATTGAGGTGGTTGAATGTTTATCAGGAAATTGATCCTACTGTAAACAAACAAACCATTTTAAAACTTATCATAAACGGATTTTGTGATTTATTTAATAATGATAATGTTTTGGATGTGTGATTGTCGTAGCCAGATTACAAAATCCGTCGTTTTATAAATTGCCTAGGCGTTTTATAAATAGCGGCCAAATTGTCAAATTTTCGTTTACCTTTCATTATTTTGCTGTCTGGCTAGCCGTATTATCAAATGTCTAGGCGTTTTATAAAACGACGTTCAATGCGAGGCCAGATTGTCAAATGTTAAGATAATCACAAGCGGCTAAAACTCAAGTTACATTCCATGTCTTATTTACCTTTTCTTCTTAATTTTGGGTTAGTTTGGGTTAGGCTTGAGTTAGTTCTGGTTGGTTCTTGTTGATTGAGCTTCCGTAGCGAGCGAAGCGAGCGGAGGTCCATGCAAACCCATAATAATACCCCGTCTGACCTCAGTTGCGATCCGGGTATTATTATGACTTTGCATGGCCCTCCGCTCGGTTCGCTCGCTACGGGGGCTCAATCGACAAGAACTAACCAAAACTAACCCAAGACTTACCCATATAACATACTTAAAGACATTGATTAAAATTTTGATTGCCCTAACTTTTAAATAAAACTTGTATTTTACAAAATGACTACAACGTCTCACCCGCCAGAATGTCAAGCAGAAGTTAATCTTAAACATTTGATAATCTGGCCGCGTGTTGACCGTCGTTTTATAAAACGCCTAGGCATTTTACAAACCGACTAGCCACATAGGAAAATAATGAATGTTAAACGAGAATTTGACAATCTGGCCGCCTTTTGTAAAATGTCTAGACATTTTATAAAACGGCGGGTTTTAGAATGTGGCTACGACATGATCAAAACTTGACTTTAGCTGACGAACAACCTGAAAATATTTTTTTATTGCAATGAAAAAAAAATTCAAAAATTATGTTAACATTAGAATCCGGAAAAGAGTTATTACAGTACTGCAGTACCCCGAGGATAAAAGAAATAATAATAAAGAAATGCTCCATGATTATAAATTAGTCAAACAAATATTTATAAGGTATAACACAAACTTACCATCGTCAGCTGCAGTTGAACGGATGTTCAATTTTGCAACTTTAATTAATTCATCAAGGTGAGATTCTATTTCTGATAATCTTTTTAAACAATTTTTTTAAGCAGACTAAACAGAATTTTCGAGCTTTTTTTTAAATCTCACCAATTTTTTTTTAAATACATAAATTTATTATGTTTAGTTTTGTACCAAAGAGGAACTGTATTAACATTTTAAGTATATATTTATATCTAGTCAGTCCATCGGTAGTCAGTCAAACTAACTAAAAATAGGTTTAAATAATAAAACGTTTTATTTTGAATTTTTTGATATTATAGATTCAAGTCATCTTTTATTTTATCTTTGCCAAGAGGGCACTGGTTTTTTCTACAATGCAGCGTTATACGTATGGTTTGTAATCAAAAAAGTAGTTAAATATTTGACAACTAACTACTTAGTAGTTTGGGTTAGTTTGAGTTAGTAGTTAGTAGCTTAACTACTTTTTTAAAGAAGTAGTTTAACTACCAAGTAGTTAAACAACTACTTTTTTGATTAGTTAGTAGTTATACTCCACTACTTTTTTCAAGTAGTTTGCCCAGCTCCATTGACTTTGAATATTATATAACTTCTCAGCGGTTTTAATATATATTATACTTATATTCACTATACGTACAGGGTGTCCGGTTATAAATGTAACCCCCCTTTAACTTTTTTATTTGACCTCGTCTAAAAAAATGTTAAATACAAAAGTTGTAAGGATTTTCATACAGTTTCCTGCGGTGTTACTAGAAAAACAATTGAACATCGAAATTCTACTGTACAGATTAAATTAATGTTTTTTTTAATGGGACACCCTGTATATTCTTCTGTATATCGATAGAGCTCTTTAAGGCGAGTTCAGTAATATAAGGTTTGTTGGGTCTAGCTATAATAGTTACCACGTAAATTGCAAGAATGTCGGGTATCTGATTATTACTGAACCCCTCTCCTAAATTATTTATTTGGTGAGCTAAAAAAAATTCTTCCTTCAGAAGCTTTTCTGATGTTCAATTGTTTTTCTAGTTACACCTCAGAAAAGTTTCTGAAGGAACCTATAACTTTTGTATAGAACATTTTTTTCTAGCTCACCAAATAAAGAATTTAGGAGAGGGGTTCAGTAATAATCAGATACCCGACATTCTTTCAATTTACGTGGTAACTATTATAGCTCGACCCAAGTGCAGAATGGGGACAATGAAGAGAATATGTCGAGGGTTTTCTCGGAATGTCATGCAAAAACTATGACAAAATAGCGAAGACCAACCACACCTCCTTATACCATATGTAAAAGGAATATCAGAAATCCTTCGATCTGATTATTACTCAACCCCTCTCATAAATTCTTTATTTGGTGAGCTAGAAAAAAATGTTCTATACAAAAGTTGTAGGTTCCTTCAGAAACTTTTCGGCGGTGTAACTAGAAAAACAATTGAACATCAGAAAAGCTTCTGAAGGAAGATTTTTTTTTAGCTCACCAAATAAATAATTTAGGAGAGGGGTTCAGTAATAATCAGATACCCGACATTCTTGCAATTTACGTGGTAACTATAATAGCTAGACCCAAGAGCTCTTTAAGGCGAGTTCAGTAATATAAGGTTTGTTGGGTCTAGCTATAATAGTTACCACGTAAATTGCAAGAATGTCGGGTATCTGATTATTACTGAACCCGTCTCCTAAATTATTTATTTGGTGAGCTGAAAAAAATTCTTCCTTCAGAAGTTTTTCTGATGTTCAATTGTTTTTCTAGTTACACCGCAGAAAAGTTTCTGAAGGAACCTACAACTTTTGTATAGAACATTTTTTTCTAGCTCACCAAATAAAGAATTTAGGAGAGGGGTTCAGTAATAATCAGATACCCGACATTCTTTCAATTTACGTGGTAACTATTATAGCTAGACCCAACAAACCTTATATTACTGAACTCGTCTTAAAGAGCTCTACCGATATCCGGAAGAATATACAGGGTGTCCCATTTAAAAAAACATTAATTTAATTTGCACAGTAGAATTTCGATGTTCAATTGTTTTTCTAGTAACACCGCAGAAAACTATATGAAGATCCTTACAACTTTTGTACTTAACATTTTTTTATACGAGGGTAAATAAAAAAGTTAAAGGGGGGTTACATTTATAACCGGACACCCTGTACATGCATTTGCTATATCGTTAGTGACTTGGAAATAGCACTGAATAGTACCAAGGTATTACCTTACTAGTAGTTCCCACCGCATCGCGGGGTTCGCAAGTATGTTCTAGACGGGAAATTATATTGTGTGAACTATGCCTTGAAGTGAGACACGATAATGTCTTAAATATATATATTTTTCCAGATTTGTAAGGAATGCATGAAGTGTCAAGTTTGTGGTACAGCGGCCGCGTATAACTTATCTAGTTTTCCAGGGAATATGCCTTTGTGCCTTTACTGTTTGGACAAGAGAAAGGTTGGAATGCATTGCCCAATTTGCCAATGCTCATTTGAAGAGAATAATGCAGGATCCAAGGTAAGCCTATGCACATATCTGAAATATAACTTTGTCAACAATTTTTCTGTGTAAGTTACAAAGTGATAAGCAAAATAATGCAGAAAATCTATCTCGTATTAAAACTTTTATTTTATATACCTACTTTTTATTTTATTTTTGTTATACTAAGGTGCCGTGTGTACATTTATTAGAATTAAAGTGTAAGCTCTTTTCGTATAACGTGAATAATTAGTTATGGCTAAAAATTAGTAATATTTCAAAACATGACCGTACATAAATACTTTTATTATACATTTTGACATGCTGTTTGTTTCTTTGTCTATTCACGTGTCTTTCGGATATAATTATTTAAAAACAAAAATATCACCTACTAAAGCTTACTATTAACCACCTAAATTGATCAATTGAAAGTAAACATTTTTGTTTAAATAAAGCACAAAACTTGTTTGGAACATTCACCCGAATGGAAAAAATACTTCAGTTAGGTATGATGAGCATTTTCTTTACAGATGCTGGAATGTTCGAAATGCAGAAAATGGGTCCATGCTGACTGTGAAAAACTAACAAGTGAAGAGTATGATATTTTAAAGCTATTGCCAGTTTCTTCTAGTTTTAGTTGCAGCCAGTGTTTAAAGGATTCAAATTGTATTTGGCGTAGATCTGTTCAAACCGAAATGTACAGAAGTTTTAATCAGGTTTTAAGGTTGTTAATAAAAAATAAGTTCGCTAAAAGTATCTTGAAAAAGGTCGGATTCAAGGAATCGCTATTTCGAAGCTATGTATTGAAAAATAACCTTGACATTGATAATAACAACTGCAATGCAGATATTGATAAGATTTACTCGTTTGAAGAAAGTGAAAGGCTCCAAAAGGAATGTTGCAGTTCCACTGTATATACTCTTATAGATATTAAATCCAGGCTGTGCGAATATAATTCAGTAAAAAAATTCAACAAAGACATGCAGGATGTTTTAAAATTGTATGATTCAGAACAAATAATTCTTATTTACAATAGCATATTTCAAAGTGTCTTTCCTTGGTATTCTCACTTGCACGAAGCAGCTGAAAATGCTCCGTCGGTTCCCTATTATCACATTCATTTAGAACACCCACAAAAGCTAGAAAAATTTCCCATTTTACCTGGCAAAGACGCCGACAGCAGACGTTGCGAACTTTGCCAAAATACGGGCGATGGATTAAGTAATCAGGAATCCAGATTATTGTACTGTAGGAATAACACTTGGGTCCATGCCAACTGTGCATATTGGTCAACAAATGTTTATGAAGAAATAGACAATCACTTACAAAACGTGATAGAAACAATAGAGAGCTGTAAAAACACGCGGTGTACAGTTTGCGACAGAGTTGGGGCTAGTGTTCAGTGCTACCTGTGTAGATCTTTCAACTATCATTTCATGTGTGCCAGGAAGTCTGATTTTTATTTTACAAAGGTGGGCAAAGCGTGCTTTTGTCCTAAACATCCTCCAGAAAAGTCTGATTATCTTCTAAAAGTAGATAAAGATTTTGAAATGAATCAAAGTTTATTTGTTGAACAACGCCCAAAAGAAATACTTAGATCCAATCCGGAAAACATTAGTTGTCTAATTGGTTCGTTATGCATTACAAAACTAGGGAAAATCGAGCCTATTGTATCCGATACAATAGATGGTATTATCCCAACAGGCTTTATTTGCTCTAGAGTGTTCTGGTCAACCAAAGAACCTTGGAAATTAGTTAGATACCTTATAAGCACTTCCATACAAAATCCTAACTGCACCACCTTAACTGTAGATAAGAACTTCACAGTAGATCACACTCTAGAGAAGGAAAATTTAGAGAGAGTCATGAAAGATCTCAATGATTGGCGACGCGTCTACGACAAAAAATCTGAAGAAGTGGATTCTGAAGATGAAGAAGAGAAAAACGGTACAGAACTTTTATCCCCTGAGCTCACAGATACAATCCTAGAAGACTTACCACATGATATTCTCGATGGCATTTCAGTACAAGATATTTTTCCAAACTTCAGCTATGAAGACATGCTGAGTTTGGAAAACAGCAACACTGAAAGTATCACTGAATCGTTTAGGAAGCCAGAAGATGAGGACTCGACCGTTGAGACACCCGATTTTAAATCTGGCGGAAGAGAGTGGGTCAGAACTAAATCTGATACAGGATTCAGACCTAGAATACCTCCTCTGAGTCTCACAGTAAGTTATAAAGTTGATAGCACTCACCCTCCCATTACTAAGAAGCGAAAAATATCTAAGGAGGCTCCTGGTAACATGTTACTTCTCCAAGTAGATGGCGCATTCGATGACGACAGCTCTAGCGAGTGTGGTTCTCCTATTGGAACTAATTCTATAGACACTTGGGCTATCTCAGAAGAGCCAGTAACTTGTGAAAAATGTCAGTGCACTTATAGAACACGCGCTAGCTACAAAAGGCACTTGGACTCCTGTGAAATGCTTTGCACTAGCGAAAGTGACTCAGAAAATGTGGCAGATCAAGAATATGGTCTACAATATGAGGAACAAGTCTTAGCACCTGTATCAGTGCCAGTTGAAATTACGGCACAAGAAAATGAACCTACTCAACCCGTTATAATTCAAGCATTTGAGTCGTACCAGAGTCAAGTACAGACATCTGTCGTAAATATGGTTCCAGAATCTACCAATGTAGTTGCACCTCCACCGCAACAAGTGACTGTACCGCCTTCGGTAAATATCACAGAATCGGCGCCAATTTCGATATCAGTACCTCTTTGCATGGGATCATCTATAACGCCTCAAATTGTCCAGCCGTCTATAGAGTTTCAACAGTCTCAAGCACAGCCGATGGCTTTACAACCATTGCAACAAGTTTTGGTCCAAAGGCACCAACCTTCACGTAGGGAACCTGTGGTACTCCAACAGATTCAACCAGCACCTACACCTGGCTTTGTACCATTTGTCGACGCTTTTGGGCAGCCCCATTCGAATCAGAGTGTTCAATATGTGCAGCTAGCCCCGCAAGTTCAGCCACAGCCTCAATTGTTGCAAATCCGATCTGACGGCAATGTTATTGGAATTATGCCTAGCATACAGCCTACAACAGTCATTGTGCAACAGCCTCAGCAGCTCGTGTTGGACAGCAGTGGTACTTTTGGCTGGGCTCAGCAGCCTCAGCCACAGATTTACTATGGCTTTGAGACTATTGTGCAGAATACTGTAATGCAGAGTCAACAGTTCCTTCCCACGCCAGTTCCTGGAGTCCTGACGGCAAATAGCAGCTATAGTACTACAACCCAAGTCTTCCAGACTAGTAAGTTAGAGCCAGTTCTTGATGTTTCCTCGAATAGTTTTGTCCTACTTAATTCTGCCGGCCAGTTGGAAATCCCGCAACAATTCCCTCAAAATCAGCAAGCAACTGTTGTCACTTCTCAGACCCCTACGCTTATTTACTCTTCTCAGCCGTCCACTACTCAAAAACCTATTGCTGCAGCTCCACAGAACTGTATAAACTTACCGACAGCCCCTTTCGTTTCGGACCAAAACATTCCTATGAATGTAGTACCTCCAATACCGAAACCACCCACTTCTCATGGTAGACCCATGAGCAGAGTGTTACCTATGCCTACCAATGCTGGTAAAGCTCCAAAAAAGGTCGCTGATGCCACTAAGCTATTTCCTGAAATTGAAAAGCCCACTCAGATTAAATTGGATAACAAGTTTATGTTTTCCAAAGATTTGATGAAGATTATTAATACTCCAAAAGCAAGAAACAGGAAATTTGAGATTTTAGACTACAAAATCATAAAGTCTCATCCCAAAATAGACACCCACCAAGTATTTAAAGTGGAGGAAACGGCTTTTAAAGAGTTCGAACCAGTAGAGAAGATGAATAAGCCGCTTTCCTATGAGCCCTTAAAAGCAATTGAAAAGGTTGAGATGAAAATGTTTGAAAAACCCATTAAGTCTCTAAACAAGTTGGAAGGTGAAAATTATTTGAAGCTGGACAGTAATAAAAATTTATCTTCACTTGAAAGCCGTCTAAAGACCTACGATAACTTACGTTTACAGCAGAAGTCTGAAATGGGCTTGTTACAAATCAACAAGAAGCCTAAATTAGAGATCATCACTCCAAAACATCAAATGGAGCAATGCTTACATAAGCTTGAAAACAGTCTTAAGTTGGACATCAACAACCGTATTGTACCGATAGAAAACAGCTTACGAAGGCTAGAGGATAGTATGCAGAAACATCATCTAGAATTGGCTTCTCCTAAATTGAAACTTGAGAAGGTTTGCAGAAAAAATAACGGATATGTGACTGTTTATAAGCAACAGAGGGACATTTCAGCAATTGACAAAAAGCAGGCAGAACAGCAGCTACAGATCCAGGCTATAAGAACACCTTCAGTTAAACCCCATGTACCAAAACAAGTAATTGTTGAGAGTCCAATGGAATCCGAGGTGGCGAAACAAAATAGAAATCCAGTAGACTTTATTACAAATCAAATTCAAAGGCTACAAGAGAAGCCCCTAGATATGCCGAAGCTTGACGCCATGAAAGTTGAAGAACCTGTTATGGTAAAAGAAGAGCCAATAACAATTTTTAATATTAGTTCGGAGGAAAGCTGTAAGCAAAATTCTCCGAAAAGCAGTAGCGTAAGGCTGGTAGTATCGCCTTTGCTGCCAGCGAAGCCTGAACCTGTGCAGTCTCAATCCATAGAAGAAGAAACATTGAAGTCGTTAGAAGAGAAACCGAATACCATACTCAGTTCTGGAATCCCTGGTCCAAAACAGCCTCTAAAGAAAGAGAATGAAATTTGTGGAGCTCCCTCAATTCTCTATACCATGGAAAATAAAGAAGAAGATTTTAAGTGTTCCTCTACGTCCATTTCCGACTGTTGGGCTAAAGTCCTGGAAGCTGTGCAGACAGCCAGAGCAGCTCACAATATGCCTCCGTTGCCGACCGATGGTAAACGGATAAAATCCGTCCAGATAACTGGGTTGAAATCCAGTCATGTTAAGTATTTAGTGGAACAATTACCAGGTGCATCGAAATGCGTCAAATACAAGCCTCTGTTCAAGTTTACACCTCACCCTCAAGATACCGCAGATATTTGTTCACATGGATTCGGCTCAGTAAGATGTCAGCCCCACAAAAGCAGGAATACTGAACCCTATGATATATTCAGTTGGTTGTCTTCAAAGCATAGAGAGCCATTTGTCTCTTTGGATTCACAGACAGTGCAGTCCAGGTAAGTCACATATTTTTTAATATCAATTATGTATCATAAATATATAATTAGTAAATTAATTCAAAATAAAAGATAACATTGCAGGCATGGTATAGTCTATGGGAAGTCAGTGTAAACAGCAGTAAATCAAAACTCGATTGATAGCCGTTATTTCCTTTGAATAATTCGGCATAAGCTTGCGACGCGACGCACATAGGGGCATTTAGGGGAGAAAAGCGGACATAGAGGGAATTTTACGAAATACTAACAAAAAATGTTCCAAGTAAGAAAAGTAGTACTGAAATTTAATTTTATAATAAATTAATTTACAATTTGAGGTGAACACTATACAGAGCGTTAAAAAAATCTGGTCAAGTTACCAATCAAAGTAGAACAATATATTTTTTAATTAAAAATATTAATTTACCCACATTTATTATTACATTTGGAACAAAAGTGTTTAAATTAAGTTTGTTAAAGAAAAAACAGCGCATATTTTGATTTAAAAAAAAATAATATACAGGGTTGTTCAAAAAAAGTTATAAAAAAAATATTGTTAGAGTTTTTTTTATTCATTTAAAAATACATAAAAAGAGAACTAAACTGCAGAAACGGAGAAGGTTGTTTTCTAATTACCAAAATATAGCTGAAATAAAATGAAATGTATATTTTATAGTTTATAACTCAATAACTTTATTTAAATAAGGAAACAACAATTACAACAAAATCTGTCATAAATATAACTAGGTATTTCTTTATATATTTTTTAGCTTATATCTAAGAAATTCAAAATTTTTGATTTCAAACTTTTTACAACATGAACAATTGAAAAACAAGCGAAATAATCAAATATTCAAAAGAAGTAGCAAATGGTCTATACTAATTTAACGCTTTATTCATCTAAATTGGAATCAATGTTCTCATCATCTGAACATGATTCTCCTGGCAAAAACATTTCAAGTGCTTCAGTTGAAAACATTTTGCGATTAATGACTGGAAGAGGGCACATGGAAAGAAGTAACGGATTTTTTAAACTGTTTATTGCGGCTCTCGGCAGCTTCTTCCGATAGCTGCCCAATAGGTAATAAAGCTGCATCAATAATAGAAGAACCGTGTATTAACACCTTATGAATGGTTGGAGGCATCGGATATCATCCATATAATTCTACATATAGTTTAGCTGTATTAAAGGTATATTGTTTGAACAAATCAGTATTTATTCTGTGCCCACTGCTAATTGTTTCCAAGATAACTCCGTATCTCTTAATGAGTCCCAAATCTATACGAGTAATCCTCGAGGACAATTCAGGATTACTAAAAAAGCTTCTTGACATGTTTCCATCATTCGTATTGCCAAATCCTTGTTTAGGAAAATCAACTAGCATTCCACATTCAGTCTTAAAATCTTGCTGAATTTGCTTTTTTTTGCTTGTACTGCTGCTTTCTCTTCAGGAGTTCTCGCTTGCCCTTTTCGTTGGTATTTTGCAGGCAAGATGTAATAGGCTTTCGAAAAATCGAATGCGAGCATGGAGGACCGACATACCATACTGTAAATTTTCTATTGGTTTGTTTATCACATATTCTAAATTATTGAAATCCTTACCAGTTGCCTCACAAATATAACACTTTTGTATCGATTTCGTGTCTGTCACAGAAAGGCAAACCTTTCCATCTATCATAGTAAATGAA
The DNA here is from genome assembly GCA_016904865.1 of Pissodes strobi. Lineage (NCBI taxonomy): Eukaryota > Metazoa > Arthropoda > Insecta > Coleoptera > Curculionidae > Pissodes > Pissodes strobi. The sequence continues at coordinate 41,034 of MU182320.1, forward strand.
AAGGTATGTGATATTTTGTAATCTGCATCTTCCGTGGGTATAGTTGTTGGTAGGAGTTTTTTTATTTGTTCATCTATATATGTAACTTCTCTTCGAGTCTCTTCTGGTGTCTCCTTCAAAAATCTGAAGCGTATTGGCCTACAGTACCTTGGCAAACCAGCTGAAAAGGTACAAGGGAACTTAAAAACAATTGGGCATCAGTAGCTGAAGGGCAATCAAATCTTTGTTTGTATTGATTTTGTGTAGAACCGTCACAACCCCATTTTGATAACAAACATAACTTTTGTCGTTCCTCAGGTAATAAGTTGTTCAATGCATCATCTAAACCCATGCATATACGTTCTGCTGTAATATCAAGAAGATTCTGTAAGGGTACTTCAGCACTGATGTCGGTAACTTTATAAAGATACTTTTTGGGGTAACAGTTTTCTTTCTCTCTTTGAATCAGTTTGTAGCATGGATAAAGTTCCTTGTTATTTCTATGAATAACTTCGTACTGATTTCGTTTAAACTGGCCTCTACCATCATTGAGAGAGCTTTAATGGGCTCCATTTTTGTCGAAACATTTTTTTGTTCTTTTAGTTTTAAATAATTTTTTGCTAATGACCTGTTGTTCGTAACTTCCTTTAATATTTTAGATTCGCTCGTATGTCCGGCTTTTTTTAAGCACATTGCTGTGGAGTAAACTAGTTCGTTTAATGGTACTTTGGTTCTAATTTCTTCCGTTTTCCGTCTTTTCGATCGTTCACTTAAACTGCAAAATTCTTTTTGGGACGTACCAGGTTCAGCAAGTTGCTGTGGCGCACATTGAGCAGCAGGGAATGAATTTTCACCAGAGAGCCAGGTTTCATTATGTTTTAAGAAGTTGTACGTTTCTTTTGGATTTTTGCCACTTTTTTCTTAAGTGAAACAAAAATTTTGCTATGCGCGCTCTTATTACTTTTACATCAGTCGTGTTTTTACAGCCAGTCATGACAATGACCTCTTTTATCAGGTGTTCTTTTTTGGAATCATATTTTGTTTGTTCTGAATTATTCCAACTGTATGATTACAATACTTGTCTACGGATCAGCATGGCTAAAAGAAAATTTAAAAAATAAAATAGTCCAAAACGGTTCTCTGCTATCTCTCTAATAAAGATTATAAAAGAAGATGATTTGCCACAGACAAAAAAAACAGATTTTCACGTTTTTATTAGTTCTAATTCTAGGTAATTCAAAAGCTTATAACTACACATTTGCCGAGAATATCTTGCAAGAGAAGTTTTGGGGAATCAAGAGCCGAGTTACTTTAAATCATCGTTTTTTTTTATTTCCGACTGCATAAAACCTACTATCAAGTAGTATAATTTGATGAAGTATTTCTGATTCTATCGATTTTCTGCGAGGGAAGCCTTGAAAAAATGCCCTGCTTTGTTAATTTGTGTAAAATATCACAGAATACAACCGTGCCAAATTTGGAATATTGAGCTTTAACCATAACTGAAAAACATTCAAAAATAACATATTAGGTACGTATATAAACATAATACGAATATTTATCCGATCCGTGTATGTAAGTATGCTTTTGTAGTGATATATATTCCAAATTGGCAAAAGTTGGCAACTTTTTTTTTCTTAATATTGTAGGTCATGCTTAGAGCCATCATATATGAGCAGCAGTTCAGTGGAATACTATATGTAACGCTTAACCAAAGTTTCTTAAAATAAATTTTAATGACTTATTTAGTAGCAATGATTTAAAATGTTTGCAGTAAACACAAAAAATTTAAAAAATCAAACAAAAATATACTAGAAAATATCTACTTACCTCTAAATTTGCACCCACTATCACACAATATAAAAATATCACTTTATTTAGATAATACAGATCGTTTTCGGAAACACATTTTTAAACGTGTTCTGTACAGGAATGACAGCGCCAACATGATTTGTCATTTGTTTTTTATTTTGTTATAGCCAATCGCATCCACAGCCAACAAAAACTATTTATATTTTAATCTACAGACCTTAGGGGAACAATAAATGGAAAAATCAAGGTAAAATGAGAAAGTTTTTAATTTTCCTCTATGTCGGCTTTTGACCCCAAGATGGCCCTATGTGCGACGGTAGAAATGGAAAAATATTGAATTAATTATATTTTTCATATTTATACACAGGTATAATACATAATATTTTAAACAACGTTTGCTTGATTGCTAGCATATTTGGATTTTAAACGTTCCTTTTTTATGTCAGTATTACATAAAAAGTGAATAAGAAAAAGTTGGATTATATTATCAAAACCACGTGGTACAGCACTGACTGTCGTTAAAATCATACGATTTAAATGCTCTATACTCGGGCCACCGAACAGATATAGCAATAAAATGATTACCTGAATGTTATAACACATGTCTATGGCAAATAAACAATTATGTCGATATAATTAAATACTTATGAATAGATTACCTATTATAATAACATTTGTTTTATTTACGATAGTATTTATATTTTATTATAAGAAGGTATATTAAGCCAGGTATAAATCCTCTCGCCAATCGCCTGTCAGGGCTCTCGAGGTTATAGTACCCGGTTTTATTGCTATATCTGTTCGGTGGCCCGAGTACGAGGCGCCGTCAATAAGGATTTTGATTTTTATTTCATGCATTTCAATGCAAGTGTATAAGAAATTGATCGTACCTGAATTTCCTAGCCATTTACACTGACTTCATA
>MU182320.1:57388-111556 GCA_016904865.1 Pissodes strobi
ACTTTTCTATAAATATCAAATTCTAGTGTGTTATTATCGTTCCTAATCACTAAGTATTCAAAAATGGTAGTTGGCCATTGTTCTCGACTTCATAAGTAGGGGGAAAGGGGTTGTTTAGTGTTGCAAAATCTTCGATATTAGCGGTTTTTGTGTCGAAAATAGCAAAAATGTGATCCACATACCTGTACCATACCCTTAGAAAATATTCGAACTCCTGACTGTTTTCATTTTCAAATTTACTCATGAAAAGCTAGATTAGCTAAGAACGGCGATACACAGTTGCCCATTGCCGTGTCTTCAAGTTGTTGGTAATAGGTTTTTTTGTATTGAAAATAATTTTGATCCATGCAAAGTTTGGTTAGTTAAATATTCTTGTTTGATTTCGTTATCAAAACTATTCATCTCACGTAATTCACCAAGGTATTGCAAAGGTCTGTGGTATTGGTACAAAGGGAACAATGAGCTAGGATGAGCTGAGGATTAAGAAAAGTGATCATTAAAAAAAAGTTAAAATATGATTACTTAAACAGTGTAAAAAGTGTAATAGTGAGTTATTAGACAACCAAAACAAGGACGAAAGAGATTGAAAAAGAAGAATCTATGTTTATTGAGTCATGAAGACGGACAAGAATACGATAAAGTAAAACATGAAACAAGCAGCTGGTTTAGCAAGATGGTGATGACATTTCCAAGTAGAAATCCAGCAAATTAGAAATATTGAAGTTTGTGAGGAACTTCCAAAATGGACATCAAAATAAAATCAGTCACACAGCATTAGAAAGTGTTATTGCAATTATTAACAAACGAAACCCAGGTTCCATATGGAACCTGGGTTTCGTTTGTTAATAATTGCAATGAGACTTTCTAATGCTGTGTGACTAATGTTACTTTGAATAGGAGTTCGAGATACGCGGACTCGCACATTTCTTAAAACATCGCAAACGATTACTCTTTTGCAAGCTACAGCAAGTGGCCAATATTGGCATCAAGAAGACCTCAAATCGTCTGCGTTCAGTAAGCTTTAGCAAATGTTACAAAAAAGGACAACCATTTCAATAAATATAAACATGTACGGACTTCCCACTTACAGTAGCTCAAAGATTGAATTTTTGCCAATCCTTTTTGATATTTTTGAGCTGCCAGAATTTCGACCTATGGTTATTAGTATATTTTGCTGAAATTCTGTCTCTGTATCTGAGCTAATATGTGACATTAGGCTTATGCTAAAATGATATTTTGGTATACATTTACAGAAATTACTTTCAGATTTTTGAAATATGGTGTTACTATATTAAGGGTGGGCAAAATAATCGATTAACTTTTTTGAAAATATCGATTATTCGATTAATATATTTCAGAAAATATCGATTATTCCGATTAATCGATTATCGGTTAATAAATTTTTTGCCTACTCCTACCGACTAGTTTACTACAACAGATATAGTTTTTAAAATTCCAATTTAATAATACAGTGTAATTAGAATCTCTGGACTCCGTTAATAATACGCCTTAGAAATTTAGCCAATAGGGGTTCCTCATTTCGAAGCGCCATTTTCTGACAGTCTGGCTTCAGTTGTTGCACAAATAGGTACCACAGTAGAGAGCTATAGACGGGGTCGATTCTCCCGGGGGCTATCGACGGGTTCAATTCTCCCCCTCCACTTTTTCGGCCCTTCACCCCCGCTGACCTTGAGGTAGGCCCCGCCGACTTGGCCCTGGGTGTATTGAACCTTTAATGACATTGAGCTAATTTGACCTTGAATGTCCTTGAGTTTTTGTTGAAGGTAGCTCATGTAAATAGAGCCCGCCTACTTAGCCTTGGGTGTATTCGACCTTGAATATCATTGACCTTGATCGGTGACCTTAAGATAGTCCCCGTCCACCTGGCCTTGGGTGTATTCGATCTTGAATGACATTGACCTAATTTGAATGTCCTTGAGTTTTTTTATTTTGAAGGTCGTACATGACTTTGAGATTGCTCCAAGTGTACCCTTGAACGCTCTTAGGACTTTTACCTTGAAAGACATTGACATCATTTGATCTTGAATGCCCTTGAGTTTTTTTTGTTGATGGTTGTGCATTTGACTTTGTGATTGCTCCAAGTGTACATGACCTTGAACGCACGGGACTGTTTGCAGAAGGTTGTTGCTCATGATGTTTGAAAGTCAGTTAAGGATATGCAACTTGACTTATCCCAAGGTCAAAAACTCAGGGGCGTTCAAGATCAAATTATCTCCATGTCATTCAAGGTAAAACACAACAGTCCCAAGAGCGTTCAAGGTCATGTACACTTGGAGCAATCTTAAGGTCATATGTGCGACCTTCAACATATGAAACTCAAGGACATTTAAATTAGGTCAATGTCATTCAAAGTCGAATAAACCCACGGCCAAGTGGGCGCGGAGGTCTATCTCAAGGTCGAATACGCCAACCCAGATAGCACACCACATCTCAAAGACGTCGTGTTTTTGTCCATATTATGCCTGAACGTCTGAAGACCTAAACACGACATCTTTAATACATCTTCCAGAAGACGTCTTAAATTTGATTCATGACGGACGTCTTTACGACGTCCTTTTAAAGCCTCACGAGCACTTTGTATTTGTTGAGTAATTTTTCATAAAATCGCTTGATTTTTGTAGTAGGTTCCTCTTTTTTAAACTAGTTTGATCACTTTTTTGCGACTAAAAGTTGTTATTTTGTCATTAATCAGGAGTATTTAGGTTTTTCATGTGGCAACACTGCTTCTGTGTTGCAGGTTGAAGCGGCCATTTTCCAAAAATTTTAAAGCGTCGCACCGGCATCGGCAGTGGCTGCCCAGCGTAAACTGTTGTTCATTCTCGAACGTTTATCGTGCTTAAAGTGTCGAAACGGAGGTCAAAAGTCGAAACGTAGAGGCCGTTAAGACGTAAGGACTTGTAAAATCCATGAAAGAAGCTGAGGTTGCCATTCAGGAGTGGCTACGGAGGGCCTCAAATTTCAGAAGAACCAATTAAGATAACATTAAACATGTAATTTAGATTATTGATAATAACAGATAATTACATATTTTCCTAGAAATGATCTATTTAATTTATGGAAAAATGTTTTTAAAATGAGTTCGTCTTTAAGATGTCATATAAATACGTCTTTAAGATGTCATACAAATAGGTCTTTAAGATGTCATATAAATACGTCTTTACGACGTCGTTTTTTGTATCATTCGATGTCCAAAAGATGTCTTAAAGACGATAAGACGTAAACAGACATCTGTAAGATGTCGCGAATATCTGAACATGGCATCTTTAAGGCGTCTTTAGGATATCTTTGTGCTGTTAGAGAACGGCCAAGTGGGCGGGGTCTATCTACATGCGCGACCTTCAGTAGAAACTCAAGGACATTCGAGGTCTAATTTACTCAATGTCATTCAAGGTCGAATACTCCCAAGGCAAATGGGTGGGGTCTATGGCAAAGTCACCGGAGGGAGTGGTGAAGGGGCAAAAAAATGGCAAAAGTGGGGGAGAATTGAACCCATCTATAGCCTCCGGGAGAATCGACCCAGTCTATAGCTCTCTACTTACAACACCAACACATAACCTCAACGGAGTGTTAGGTTAACGGTATATTCTTTATCTTTAAATTATGCATTTGGTTGTGTTAGATTAGGAGTTGTTACAGTAAAAGCTTCCAGGTTCCCTCTAAAAGGGTGTTTAGTAAAGGAGGTTAAATCGTAAGTGATCTTAGATCCTCGCTTACTGGGGATCATATAGAGCAACTTGTTATTCTTACAGTGAACAAAAGATTTGTAAATCTACACAAAAATTTCTTACGATTTTTATAAATAATAAGTTTGTAGAAAATATTCTTCTTTAAATTCTTCTTCGTTTATTAGAAGTTAATAGTTATCCCAGTGGCGGCTCGTGACATTTGGGCAAGATGGTGCCAAAATATATTTATTTTCCTGGTATGAAACAGCCCCGCAAGCGCAGCCGGAGGCTAACCCGCAAAATTTTAGGGGTGTAATGCCCAATTTTTACTTAAAAATCGTTAAGAAACACCTTCCACTAGCGAACGAAGCGGTTTTTACCAAGCATTACTGGAAAATTTTTGGGGTGCCACGCCCAAAGTTTTAACCAAAAGACGTTAAAAACGCACCTGGGGCAACCATTTTTTATGTTTCATTGTAAGTGTAATTTTAAAAAATGGAGGGCGGATACTTTTCTATTATATATAGAGGAGAAGTGCCAAATATGGAATACTATTTTGTTTTTGCTTCGTAATTTTTTTGTTTTTTAAAGGAAGCTTTTGGTTTTTTTTTTCAGAAATATATTTTAGTATTTTATTTATAAGGTTTTAATGTTAGAAACGAGAAATTTTGTATAATGGTGTGCTTAAAGAATAATCTATGAAAAGGGGGAATTTTGTTCCTAATGTAGAATATGTACCATGGTATATGCTATGATCCTAATATGGAATAGGGTAATGCGGATATAGGTAGGCAAATAATGCGATTAAAAATGAAACAGTATACATTTTAAGACATTTTTTGATTACCTTGACAGAATACTTTTGCAGTTTTTTTCATAAAATTCTAAAATAAAAAAAGTGTACATAATATGGAATATTCTAAAATAGGAATAACTTGCTATTCCATATAAGGCAAATTCACGCGTTTACAACAAATAAAACTTACATTGCAATATCAGAGACGTAAACTTAAGTTATATAACCATGCCACACACAATCAGGTATTTCTGAGTTTATTCTAACTAGGTGTACCGAAATTTCGAATACATACCTTAAATAATTTACGATGTCGCGTAAACACTAATCGGACTGAAAAATGACAACACCTACGCTCAACGATTTATAAATGCCTGAGAGCAATCGCATCTAGCCCTATCAATTTATTGGCGACGTTGTGGCGGTATTGCCACACTTGGGTTGTTCAATTTTAGGGTATTCCATATAAGGAGCGTATTCCATATATGGCACTTTTCCTCTATCTACTATTTTTTGGTTTCTAATCCAAGTTTTGCCACGAAATTAACACTAACCCAGACTATACCAAATTTTGCCAAGAAAGTACTCAAAACTTTATCAAAAAGTTCTGTTAAATTAATTAAAATAAAAAAAGCACCTCACATACTCCCAGAAATTAATGCTGAAAGTACTTGCAGTTTCCATAAATAATCCTACCATAGGTCAGTTAACAAAAATTACTATTTACAGTATTTACACACGCGTAAAAATTGATCCATTCTTAATACTAATAATAATTTTAGTTCTACAGTTTCCGATATATCCATAGTCCAGTCTTCTTTCTTTTTTGGTTGCAAATTATTCAATTGCTTTATTATTAAAATGTTCAATGCCGTTTACAAAATGTTTTTCTGCATACAGCATACCTAAAGCGTGGATATGTGGAAAAAGGTTTCACTAAAAGATTGCTTATTTGATTCATTTTAAACGTTAATTCACAAGTAGAGTCAGACCGATCTTTTTTACTTATCGAAACGCGACCCCGAGCCATTGAATCAAGTGGCCCCGATTTACGGCTAAAGTCGCTATTTCAGCATGCATCGTCGTGACTCTCGATGGCAATTTGCTGTTGAAGACGGGGCCGCCGCGCGTTTGGCTCGGATAGCCTAATTATCGGGAAATCATTACATTTTTCGATGACTAATATTATCAGAGTCGATAGATTATTATTGTCCATTCGGGATTAGATGAATATTATTTATGTATTAGATACATTTTAATTACACTTAAATAATATCTATTAAAAAAATAGGAAAAATACCTTTGGCAGTTAAACTCGAAATATAAAGTAGTGCCATGGTCCCTTATGACGAGCCGCCACTGAGTTATCCCACTTTGCAAAGGTGCAGTACCCTAACTAAGAATGGCTTGCAAACGTGTAGTCAAGTAATCTAATAGTTTATTAAACACTAAGATATGAATGTACAAACCATTTTGTTCTCACTTTATCAGATATGCTGTTTTGTCCGGTACTTCGATTAATCGGCAAGGTATTTGTATTAATAATTGATTATTTTGATTAATGGATTCTTTCGATTATCGACAATCTAGGTTATATCCGTAAACAATTATTTCGATTAACCGAGGATTATTGATTATTACAAATAATCGAAAATCGATTATTACTTTCGATAATCGCCCAGCCCTACTCGAGACATTGATGTGTAAACATATCCTATATCGACACGCACAAATATATCTGAGCACCCCTCGTAAAGAGTATATTTCGTCTTCGTGACGCCTGAATATAAGTAAGCACTTATTTCCAATTGGTGGCCTATATTCTGGCGTTAGAAAGAATACGTTTTACAAGGAAGCGCTGAAGTAGCTGCGCATGGTTATGATGTCACATCCTCTTGCACATTTCCGTCCCATTTGCCGAGATTTACCCTCATACCGCCGCGTAAGATGTTTACACATCATTAAACTCATCGGGGTAATCGACATTACCCGCAACGACTTTGGTTGTAGTGTAATTCATTATTTTTATTTAATTCGTATACCACAGTCCAGTGGGTGGTAATAATATAATGTATGTAATCTAACTTAAATGACCACCTGCGTTCCCATCTACGAATGTGAAAGTTCTATCGGCCATATGCGAATCACCAGGGGATGGCATTCTCACTAACAAAAAATTTTAACCCGAGGGTCATTAAGATAATATATTAACTGACGACAACAGGCCATTCAGCGATTTGATCCGCCACAAAACACTTCCCAGCTCAAAGAATGATTAAGGTACCCAAAATGCTAGTTTGCTATTATATAACTACCAGCTAATAACGGTTGAAAATTAGCTGGCTATATTTTTTGTATTCACTTGGAGGTCGCCAAAAAATCTTCTTACCTTACAAAAGGTAGAACGTATCTTCTTTTCACCTCTTAGCTATATTTTGCTACACGAACGAATACATTTCGTTGCCAAAATAAAAACAAATTTACTTAAATATGTATTTGTTTGGTGTAAATAATACAATATTGTATAAAATAACTCTTCAATAAAAAATAACTAAGCTCTACTGCGCAGTTAAGGAATAATTGAATGAATAGTCCTCACCAATAACAAATGCGTTAAATACATAAAATACTGAAGTGAATCCAATAAAGGTATATAATGCCGATTTGGACTTACAGTCTTGACTAAATACCAAAAGCATTTCCATGATAGATTTAATCAAACATCTGTCTAGATGTGTCCTACCACTACTGATTAAATATGTCAAACACCAAATACACAGAGACCTACAGGTAAAAACATCGCTATGCTTTATAAGAGTCTGTCAAAGGTAGCATAATGTAGAACTTTAGAGTAAATTTAGGACATATTTTTAAACGAATTTTAGTGGAATAACCAATTTCATAAAAAAGTACTTACACATAAATTAAATGGCCTGGTTTCGGTCATATGCATATTCTGTGTTTGATTATGATATTGTATAAAGTTAAAAAAGGCTCTCAGGGATTATTTTATAGACTGCTGATATGTGCAAATACCAATACAATCTACAACATTGGAAAATGGACAGATAGTAAGTTATAGCATAATAGCTACTAAAGATGAAAAGGAATCATAATTCATATCACTGAAAAACCCCTAACATAAAATACCACAGAAAACAGTAAGTTACCAAAAACAGTAAGTTACCAAAGAAACTTGATTGTTTACAACATTTACACCGATTCGGTAGGGCTCTGGAATTCAGAAAGCGCGTGGATTGGATTCTGCAGCTTCTTTTGTGATCCTTTGCGGACTTTGGCACGAACTTCTTCAGGCTTTTCTGGTCTCACCAATGGTTTCTTCTCAGGAGCTTTCATCTTCCATACCACAATCGGAGACTGAAACACAATTAATTTCATATTAAAAAAATGAAGGAACAATCAAAATAATATGTAGATAGTCTCTGTTTAAAACATAAAACCTACCGAAACCGTTGCCTGTCTTGGATACTTTGTAGAAGCAACATAAGAAGCTTTAACAGTCAGGACCACTGCATTCATCAAGTTCTTCGCAGCTTGAATCAGCGAGGTAGCGCTGTCCAATCCAGATACAATAAGCTCTCCACTGATATTCTGTACATCAGCTTTAACCTTGGAGGTAATATTCATCTGGTGGCAATACAAGGCAATTCGCTGAAGATATGCAATCAAATCTTTCTTTGTAGAACTTTCAGGGCATTGTTCTGCAATTTGTCTAGTTAGTTTATCCAGTTTGGTACCAGCTTCCGAAATTTTCTTTGCTGCATTTATTACATCCATGGTGGTCTTCAATGGGCCTCTACCTCGAGTAAAGTCAGTCATCTCCATCATGATGACACACATATGTTTGGCCAAAACGATTATATCGTTTCCTGTGTCGTCCCACTTGGCTACTTCCTTGTCAAATTTAAGTTTCTCACTTCGGAAGTATTCAACTTGCTGTAGAATCTTCTTTCGGTCTTCCTCTGGCATTTTGCTCATAGCTTCACGAGCGGTCGTGATTCCGCTGATTTCTGGATACTCGTCTACTCCGTGTTCACCAGTATGAACACTCGCTGAAAACGGAATCAACGTCATTAGGCACACAACTCTCAAAAATTATAACGCCAAATAAAGCACAGCAAAAAATAATTGTATTTTAACGATAGAAATATTACAATCGACATACATTTACTCTTAGTCTCCAAAGTGTAATTTTCGTCCAATTCAACGTCTTCGGGGTCCAAATCTTCATCAGCTCTATTCATGAGCACTGCCCTTCGAATTTCCCTGACGCCGTCATACACTAACCGTGACGCATCGATAAATTCGTTTTCGTCCAATTCCTTGGAAGGCTGACCTTGCTGACTGTTTATGATCGCTTGGACTGCCACCTGGACTCTTTGGGTAAATTTTGGCATCACTTGATCATTTAATACCTGTTAAATAATTTAATTAGTAGGAATATACTTAAAATTTGAGTCAAGATTAAGAAGAATAATGCTAGTCTGACAAAATAGCATGCATGCCATTTAAAAGTTTTTTTTTTACTTGAAACAACTTGCATCACTGAGATTTTTGCAACTATTTTTCTAAAACAAAATGTAAAATTAGTCAATGAATATGTAGTTTCTTTCTAGCTTTTAAAAACAATCCAAGTTCCTCTCATATGTTTTCCACAAATTTAATGAAGAATTTCCGCAACTTTTGAAAAAATATAGGAAAAAATTTAACTGAATTTGTTTACAGGTATACCTGCATCTGAAGAACCTTTCACACTAAAATCAAAGGATTGAGATTAAAAAAAAACCGGTATTATTATTATTAGTCAAAATTGAATTAAAGTACAAATTATTTTAATGAATGATATTGATATTATTGTCAAGAGAGAGCAGCATCTGGTATATCACCTCTTACTGGATCACCACTAATACAGCCTAGAACATGTTTCATGATATGCATTCTTTGAATGGACTAAGAGACCCAATGGAAAGTAAGTCTTACTATATAAAAAAAAATATTAAGTAAACCGTCTTACCTTAACGGCTTCCAAAACCCTCTTAGTATAAATACACGGTTCATAGTTGTCCATTTCTGCAGCTACGACAACCCCAATTCGGCCTGTGCGTCCCCTGATAGCTGCTGCAGTTCTTTCTAGAGTATCAGCCTCATTTTCTTGCAAAGCTAATACGCACTTGTTCACATCTTCCAGGATATGGTTCTCTGATACAGCCAAGAAATCGTCCACTGTGGTAATATCATCGATAGCATCAGTTAAAATGCGCACCTAGAAATATAGTGGAAACTGACTATAACATAAGAAATATCGGAATCGATTTTTTGATACATATAAATCTTAAGTTATAATTATGAAACGCCGTAAATTCCTTGTTTTAATGTGATGTGGCGAGAGCACATTTTGTAAAACAGATAAACCTGTTTGCCATATCTGAGCTAAATTATCGAATCGGTCATAGGCCATACTTATAAATTATATCCCCACCCCTACCTCCCCGGATACCCAAAAATTTTCGAAAAATGGGAAAAAATTGAAAATCCCAAACCGGAAAGGTAATAAAAGTATTCTAAACCAAGGAAATAAGAAAAAAAATAATAAAAAAAAGTTAGAGAAACGCGGTTTTCGCCGAAAAAAAGGGCGAAGGAGTTTAGCTACGAGGTCTTGGATGGCAGAGATGGGAAGAAAAAAATGCTTTATGAAAAAATAAAATCAAAATTTTTTGAAAAATTGAAAAAAAAAAATTTTAATCGTAAAAAAATGTTCGGAAAGTTAATAAAAGTATTATAAAACGAAATACGAAAAAAATAATAATAAAAAAAGCAAAAAAATTGTTCGGAAAGTTAATAAAACTGTTATAAAACCAAATAAGAAACAAAATAATAAAAAAAGCAAAAATTGTTCGGAAAGTTAATAAAAGTATTATAAAACGAAATAAAGAAAAAAAAATTAAAAAGTTAGAGAATCGCGGTTTTCGGCAAAAAAAAGAAATTTAAAAAAAAATGTTGAAACCGGGGGCAAATGTTGAGAAGAAAAGCTCCAAAAAAAAATAACAATAAAGTCAATTCCTAATATCTCTTTCAGAAGTTTCACTTCAGTCATGTGCTTATAAAGGCAACGCGCATATATTCTTTAAATGCTTGGAGGTTTTTTACTTTTTGAAAAATAATTTCAAGAAATTATTAAGTAGCACAACTTCACACCACTGACTAATGTCGGCGTGGGTAGGACAAAGTAAAAAAATCGTCATTCCGAGGCGACATATAACCGACACTGATAACAGTGATAACGATAATATCGGCATATGTGAAACCGCGCTTATAGTCCGTATGTAACTCTCAGCTACTACTATACCATTCTTTTTACAATCTTAAAATGAACCTTCAAGGGCATTGTTATATTAAACGGACTGAAGCGCAATATTTTGATGCCTATTATTTTAAAAGAATTGAGCTCTATAAAATATATAGACTAAACTCAATTTCCCATTTTCCGTATCTTATCTATTAAATTTATCATATATAACGACATATTTGGAGAAACATTCAAATACAGAAAGATTATATCATGTAATTGCCACCACATAAGTCAACCTTTGCATTAATTAAATTTTTTTATAAACCACCCCATCAAATCCATTATGCAATAGCCATTTATTTGTACCTAAAGCATGCTTGTGATTGCACAAAGAGCAACATTTTGAAAGGAAAATTGTTAAATGGGATTCTTCTAAAGAACAGTACAGTCTGAATAAAATATGCAATATGAGGTTCTACAATGTTCAGGAGTCTTTTTGATAATTAATAACGAATAGGACAGTTCCACAATTACTTCTGTACACAGATGATACATGCATGTTTGGATTAGTATCTGGAACACAGCTTGGTATTCTCATTTAGTAAGCCAGGTAATTTCTCAAGAAATTTAAAGATTGGTGTATATAATAATATAAATACACAATATGTACGTACTTTCACCAAACAAATTATACCTTACTAAGCGATGAGCGACTTAGAAGATCGGGTCTTAAAAGTGTTCTTCTGCAATAAAATATTGTAATCTACTAAATTGCATAAGCTACTAAAGAAATATCACCCTGTCCTAAGTTTGAACTTGAACTTGGAGGTTGTTTTATAAACATTAAGGGCAAACTATAAACAACGCGAGCCATCAACGGGAGCGATTTTCAACCTTAAGCATGCTGTGATCATCACTTTTTTAATATAATATGCTAACGAACCTTCAGTTCTTCAGGCTTTGCTCTCACCTATAACCCGCTCCCAGGTTAGCTATACAGCTGCCTCCGGGTTCTATCCGCTCCTAAAGTTAGCTATACAGCTGCTTTAGGTTCTACTCCTTTATTCCTTACCAAACCTGGACCGGTTAGTCACTTGACGACTGCTAGGACTAGGGGTTTCACAACCACCGTAGTAAAGTCAAATCAAGAAGTTTGTCAGAATTCTGAGAAAGACAAGTGTCTAAATAGTCAGTTAAAAAGTTTAGTGAAATATTCTAGTGCTCTTAAATAAAACTCCTCTGAAGTAAAACTATAATTGTAAGACAGTAAACAAAGACCTATAAACAATATCTCAAATCGAGAAAACATGCGCACCTTAGTAATCGGGTATAATAGAATCTCATTTTTTGACAAATAGTAATTGCTAAAGCTTTATCGTTAATTCATTGTTATTGTTACAAATTAAACGTGCTTACTTTATCATATCTTCTTTCCTAACGTAACTCGGCCCCGAGCTCTCCCAGTTACCCCCGGCACGCTAAGCAAGGCGTGTCATCACGAATAGAACATACAGTGGCAGATTAAGGGAAGCGTTAAGACCCCGTAATTGTACTAATCGCGACGCGGCTCTTCTCTGAGACGTTATTCTTTTAAAAACCACGACAACCACCTAAACTATATACAACAATATACCCACATGTATACTGTTGAAAATTTTCCTAAAGTCGGTGAAGACATGGTTCCTGTATATAATTGGGTAGAAGCTCCAGATAAATAAAACAGCAATATTTTTCGATTGTATGGAGAAAAAAAAAGGTTTATTATGTAAAACGATATACACAAAGCTCTAAAAGGTTTGAGATGTCATAGCATTCAACTTAACAAAGTTGCGGCAAAAAGAGGGAATAGACATATTGGATATATAAAGCATTTCTAACTTTATATGTTGTTACTACAGACATAAAAATGCGAAATAGAGAACTTCCAGAGGTTTTTATCATAGACTAAAACATTTTATTGAAAAACAAAACCACTGCACATCAGTTAAAAAGATCATTAATATTTTTGCTATTTTAGATGAAATGCCAGTTTTGCCGCATTTTTAAATTCTAAACAAACGTTTAGGAAGCCTCACACAGCATGTTCCATCGTCAAATTCAACCGTATCCATATTATTAGCCAAACCTTTTTACCTCCAAATTGTTAAATCACACTAATCCTGTAGATTCATTTTATACCCATTAAAGCTATGCATTAAACAAGTTGATTTATATTTAAAGTCTGAGCAGTTTTGCATTTTAAATTGAAGCCTTTTTTATGTGTATGATATTCTTGCTGCAGTTATACTTTGCATCCAATTTGTTTCATTCATTAATTATTATATGTATATAAGTTGTTCCATGTTTTATCAGTTGAAATTTGTTTCATCTAAATTACACTAAAACTGTAGATATTTTGTAACATTAATGAGTATTAAACAAGCTAAGTCTGCTCCTATGTAGTAGTACTAATTGTTTGGGTTGAGTATGAAGGTCTGTCAAGTTAAAATACAATTTCCTTAGAAAGCAACTACATTACCTG
Source organism: Pissodes strobi (assembly GCA_016904865.1). NCBI lineage: Eukaryota > Metazoa > Arthropoda > Insecta > Coleoptera > Curculionidae > Pissodes > Pissodes strobi. Next base: position 70,702 of record MU182320.1, read on the forward strand.
GTTCTCCCAAGTAAGCCTGAATGCGTCCATATTTTCCTGAGCAACCTTGCTGCGCGGCCTTGCAGCCAGAATCCTGGCGGCATTAATGACTTCAGGGCACAAAGACTCGATCTGTGCAGCAGCGTAGCGCACCATCTTGACACCGTCCTCATGGCTTGACATGCTGCATACCAGATTAGCTACTTCCACCAGCTTATTTGAATGCTCAGTAAATACAGCCGCGTACTCCTCGACTTGCTTTTCGTCTCCGTTCTGCGCAGCTTTGATCAGAATCAGGAGAGGAATGCTCGTTTCCATGAAGCTGCAATTATTTACTTGGTTAAACTATGATATTAAATAAATTAAAACCATTCCCTACTGCAGAAATATATAGAAGTTGTAAGAGTGCTAAAACTACTACTAAAAGAGGTATGTTAAAATAATAATTTGAATATGTATTACTGTACAGTTGTACACCTAGACTTCAATTTGTGGTTATAATTCTAATGATCGGTGAGGATGTAACAGTTAAAGTAAGTAGTGAAATAGAAGAAAAATCACATCCTAATATGTGGCCTTAAGGTTTTTCAAATTATGAATCTTTAAATATAACAATATTTCAATCCTCAAGAAAGAAAAATGAAAAATGCCGAATCTCCTTTGTAGTGGCATTAGCTACCCCTCCGCGTCATTTAGATCGTCCTGTACGTTATGCTTTTGTTACCATCTACACATTTGTGACTTGAAGACATTAATCAAGAGTTTAGCCCTTGGGTTCTCTATTCTCTTAATAATATGCTTTTAGAAGTTATTTTGATAAATTTAGCTCTACCCAGGTAAAAAAAATATTCGACCATAATCGATGAGATAATAAAAACTTCAAAGTAAAGAATATATGTTGTCTTTAAGATATGAAAAAGTGCTTTACCATCTGTGGTGAGTATTAAATTTTTTGTCAATACTTTGATGGCTGTGGCCAAACCCCAAAATGTAAAAAATAGTTGCCAAGGCAGATTTGTTTTAGGTATTATTTAAAAAATTAAGTTTTGCATATACATATGTATTAAGAAGCTGACAATGTGACCACATATTAGGAAGACACTGTCCTATAATATATTGGCCTACCTATCGGAAATATGGTCAACAACAGCTTTCCTCAGTTGTCTTCTTAAGTCCTTCGTTTTACCTTTCATATTTTCTATCGCCTTGCCCAAGCTCTCTGTTTTGTCTTTATTTCCCATCTAAAAAACGAAAAGAACATTTTTTAGCATTGCAAACTTTTTCCATAAAGTAAGACATCGACAAAGGGACATACAAGGAATAAATAGAGGCCAAAAAATATGAGCATTAGCGATCGCCATAGCCAAATATATGTATGTTAAGATAAAAAAAAGTGTGTTCACCAAATTTGGAAATATATTTATAAAAACAAATGAAAAAAATAAAAAAAATACCTAATTTAGCATCACTAGAAAATGTACTTTAATGTTAACAGAGAAAAGGGAAAAATGTAGGCTATATAAAATCTTCTTTTGTTATAAAATATTGTTATGAATACTAATATTAAAAAGTATATATTTATTATTATTAATTTCTTCATCTTTAAATAACGAAAAAAAACACAAAAATTGTATTATTTAAAACAGGATATAAGGATTAAAGCGACACATAGGGCATGTGGAATCTACTTATATAATTGTTTTTTTTTTCCAATGTTATATTTTGGGATTTGGCTTATTTTTAATTTTTGTATAATTATTTAGGTTAGAAAATATAGTAAAAGGTCTGTTTTTTTAGATTATAGTAATGAGTTGGAGGAGTATGGCGGGCTGGATGCGAGGGCGGTGGACGATTTGGAGGTGATCTGTGACGTATTTGACGGTTTAAATAAATGAAATCTTGTACATTTGAACATTCGTAGTCTACAAAAAATTTTTGATGAACTATTAATATATTTAAACAAAATAGAATTGGAGAGAATTGATGTGTTAGTGCTATCTGAAACTTTTAATCTTCAAAATATCGAAAGATTTTATTTACCTGACTTTGATCTATTTTATAATGAATCAATCAAAAAATACCTAAGTCCTAGATATAGCATAATCAGATTCACAGAATTTAATATTATCAGATGTACATTTAATATAAATGATACTTATTTTGGCATAACAGGCATATATAGATCACCTGCAACAAACATAAACATCTTTTTAGAAGATAACGGAAACTATATTTTTGAGACTGAATTTAAACAAAAACTAAATAATTGTAGGAGATTTGAACATAGATATTTTGGGTCAAACTGATCTGAATGTTACACAATACTTAAACGTTATGGCACAGGGTGAATTTTTTCAGTGTATAAATCTAGGGAGTCATTGAACTCTTCTACCTGCATTGATCACATATTTTTAAAAATTGAAAATATAAACGTTAGAAAGGACGAAACAAAATCTTTAGTATTGCAGAGCGCAATGACCGATAATTTTTTTACCTTATTGTCTATAAATAATCTTAATAAGTTTAGAACAAATTCCCAAATACATATAAATACAAAAAAAAATAATTATATTGATTTAAATAGGGGCCTAGAGAAAGAAACATTGGAAGAAATCAAAAGTATTAATCACAATGTTAATGAAGCCTATATTAGATTTAAAAATAAATTAAATAAATATATAGATAAAAACACAACAATTATAAAACTTACAAACAAAAATCGTAAAAGAAAGCCTTGGATTACTCAAGAGATCATACATTTAATAAACCAGAGAGATTCAATGAAAAAAATCTTATATATTCTCAGCATAATGACGAAGAAATCATTGATTATAAACGCTTTAGAAATTTCACAAATAATATGATCAAAACAGCAAAAAATAACTATTTTAAGTCAAAAATTAATGAGTCTAAAAATGATTATAAACAAATCTGGAACATTATTAATGAGGCCACTAATACACAAAAAAAATAAAAAGCGATTGTTTATAAATTGAAAATAAACAAATCCTTTATTACTAAGGTGCGTGGCGACCCGTGTCGTCGGATAAAGGAATCCTGGAGGTTGAGCAGGCCGCAACACACCTCTTCGGTCCGGAGTTCGGCTAGACGGGCGGTCGGGAACTAACCCACTCCCGATTAATCGGCTGTGTCGTCCCGTCAGAGGGCCGACAGGGTGAGTCTTTAGAGGCAGAGGGGGCGCGTAGGGGGCTGCGGGCCCGTGGCGATTTTGGTCTGGCGCCGCCGTCCCGGTGCTGCACAACCCTCTCACTGCGTTGACTCGCCTTGGAGACTATATCCTCCTGACAACCCTGGTGTCTGCATGGGATTTGCCATGCAGCTCCCCCGACTGGGACTCCGTGGTGGGTGGGGAGTCAGGAGGACGAAATCTTTAATATCCCTTATGGACAAAGATAAAGCCGAAACAGTGGCAGAGCGGCAACGCTCGCCACAACCTCAAGGGCAGCAATCGCTGGCCCAAGACCCACCCTCATCCGAGGGCTGGGTCAAACCAAAATCCCGTAGAGGGAAACGAATATGCGGGGCCGAAGCCAAGAGAAGGCGGAGGCAACGTGAGGAGGAGGCTGCGAAGACTGCGGGTGTGCCACCTTCTAAAAGAGACCAAAATCTCTCTAAGAAGGCTGAGAACCCCAAAAGTCTTCCAACCCCAAATGCTGAGCCTTCTAGGAGACCGCCTCCCTTAATGGAGGCTGGACATCACAAGGTCAAACCACAACCACGGAAGGATGTGCACCCGCAAGGTGTGCCACCATCCAAAAAACGCAACCGGTCGGGAACCTCCTCAGAATCCACCCCTAAACCCCTCAAACGGGTTAAACAGGGCGCTGGACCTGGTGGACTGATCCCAACAGGATACAAAGACGTAGCCGTGAGTCACCTCAGGGTTGCCATAATTGACAAGGACAACCCTTACGGAAGAATTCCGTCAGAGAGGGGGCCCTAATTAAAAACCTGATGACCGAGGAGCTGGACAAAATTTTACTGTCACCCTCGGCTAGCAGTTCGAAGCCGCCAGCGTTTCGCTCGTGGATACACTCCGGTGAAATCATCAGAGTAGTCTGCGAAGACGACGATACGCTGGCATGGCTCACGGAAACCATCAGCAAACTGATGCCCTGGGAGAACGCGACCCTTGCTGTCGTTCGCGTGGATCGACTGCCAAGGCTGACGAAGGCTTCTCTCTGGATCCCCCTAGAGGCAGACGCTGCCCACGGGGAGAAGGAGATTGTCCCTCGTCGCCTGGCAGGACAGAACCCAGCGCTAAACGTCGGCAAGTGGTGCCTCTTCCACCATGAGGCCAAAAATGAGCCGAAAGGCCACCTCCTCGTCTTCGGTGTCGGAGACGAGGACATGGCCACTCTAAGGTCGAGATCGATGAGGTTGAACTACATCTTCACCTCTCTCGTACTTAGAGTATGGCCTGACAAACCAGAAGACGGGGCACCCTCTGTTGAGGACCCCAAAATCAGTAAACCAGCTCAGGAGCCTATGGAGACTGAAGCTGGAGGGGCTGAGCCGTCGGGAACGACTGATGCCGCCGCCCCAGTGGACGAGGATGCTCTCCTGGAGGAGGACATCGAAACGGATAGCCCTGAGCTGGCAAAAGGAAGGGTTCATCAGCCGAACCAACCCTAAAAATAACCCAATGGCGGGTTCAGTTAGCATAGTCCAGTGCAATCTGCATCATAGCCGGGCTGCGACGGCAGTTCTCTGTCGCCACCTGGACGAAACGCAGAATGCACTGTCCTTGATCCAGGAACCCTGGGTAGTGAAATCCAGGGTAACTGGACTAACCAGACTAAGTGGGCGCATCTTTAGCCTACCCACAACAGAAAGACCGAGGACTGCAATATATGTACCTCAGAACATTAAAGCCCAGCCTTTATATCACTTGTCCACTTCTGACCTAACGGCCGTGAAGATGGAATATGTATTGGCCGGCAAAACTAACTTTGTAGTCTTAGCTGCAGTGTACCTCCCCCAGGACTCGGCTACACTGCCTCCCACGAGGGAAATGGAGGACCTGATAACACACTGCCAGAACCAGAAATGGGAGGTCATTTTGGGCTGTGACGCTACCGCACACCATGTGACCTGGGGCAACGAAGACAACAATGCTAGAGGTAAATCACTTTATGATTACATTACAGGTAGCAACCTCAACATTCACAATAGAGGTACTGCACCAACCTTTATTAACTCCAGGAGTCAAACCATAATTGATATTTGCCTCGGCGGGCATATCTCAATTAGTCATAAACTGGCATGTCTCTGACAAGGTCACCATGTCAGATCATCGCTGGTTAACATTTGAGCTTAGCTCAATAAAGGCGCCCAGGAAGCTTTTTAGGGATCCCCGAAGGACGGATCGAGCTCAGTTCCTCGTCCGGCCTCGGGAGAACCTACGGGAAGAGGAGGGGAATACGCCTAAAGACAATGACGGCCTGGAAAGTCGCATGCTAGGCCTACAGACCGCCATAACTAAAGCCTTTGAAAAATCTTGCCCTCTTGAGGCATCACAACAACAGCCAGGGGAAGCCACAAAATGGTGGAACAAAGAGCTGGGAGAACTGAAGAGGACAGCGAGAAAATCTTTCAACAGAGCAAAAAGAACTAGAACTCAAGCCGACTGGGAGCAATACAGCACCAATCTGCGGGAGTTTAAAAAAGTAGTAAGGAAAAAACAGAGGGAGGCCTGGAGGGTCTACTGTGAGGAGATCGAAGATCACTCGCAGACTGCACGGCTCTACAAGGTCCTCGCAAAAGACAAAGATCGCGACTATCGAGGTCTACTAACAAGGGAGGACGGCACTAAGACCGCTAACCTACAAGAGAGTCTTGAACTGCTTATGCAGACCCATTTCCCTGGTTCGTCGGTAACAGACGACAGGAACTGGCCAGACGAGACAAACCTTCAACCTACTGATCTGGACTGGCAAAGTGCCAACCAAATAGTTAGTGAAGACAAAATACGACGGGCACTACTAAGCTTCTCACCCTTCAAATCGCCAGGTACTGACGGCATCCGTCCAGCTCTACTACAGTGGGGCTTGGACGAGTTACTGTGAGCGATATTTGCGTACTGGTCAACCGACCGCTGCATCCCAACCAACATGCGTACACTACGGGAAGATCGACCGACACGGCCTTGCATTCAGCAGTGAGCCGGATAGAGAGATCGCTGGACAATAATGAGTCCACCTTAGGTGTATTTATTGATATTGAAGGTGCGTTTGATAAAACCACCTTTGGAAAAATCAATGCAGCCTTAACAAACAGGGGCGTCCCTCCTGCTGTCAGTGGCTGGATTTTCAACATGCTCTCGAAGAGACGCGTGCAAATAAAGGTGGAAGATACTGTAGTGAGAGGCATCGTTGCCAGAGGCTGCCCGCAAGGAGGCGTTCTGTCGCCACTGCTATGGAACCTTGTTCTCGTCAGTCTCTTGCATCGCCTCAACTCAGATGGATTCTACACCAATGCATATGCAGACAATCTTACGATACTGCTCAACGGAAAGTTTGAAGGAGTTCTGTGCAATCGAATGCAGAGTGCCCTTCGCTTAGTCGAAAAGTGGTGCAGGGAGCACTCCCTGTCTGTAAACCCCAGAAAGACGGAGATGGTGCTCTTCACCAGAAAAAGGAGGATGGAGCCACTGCGACCTCCGACCCTCCTAAACACACAACTAAATTTTGCGTCTGAGGTAAAATACCTTGGGGTCGCCTTCGATGCTAAATTAACCTGGAATCTTCACTTAGAACGAAGACAAAAGAAGGCATACATCTCTTATGAACAGTGCCGCAGGACCGTGGGTAAAACCTGGGGGATGAAACCCAGGGTCGTAATGTGGATCTATACTGCCATCATAAGACCTATGATTGCCTATGGAGCCGTAGTTTGGTGGCCCAAGAGTCAACAAAAAACGGCAATGCTTAAGCTCAGTCAGGTACAGAGAACTGCCTGCCTAACTGTAACGGGAGCTATGAGAACAACCCCAACCAGAGCCATGGAAGTAATGTTGTGCCTGCCTCCCCTAGATATTTATCTAAGGGAGGTGGCTCTGACTGCATTGCTAAGGCTCAAAGTCGTTGGTGTGCAACCTAGCATAGAATATGGAGAGACTAGACGCCACCTGTGGGAAGGGGCAGTCGTAAGACTGCCACTACTGCAGATAGCATACCTCCCAAGTTTGTCTTCGACAAACTATTATGATGTACAAATAAAACCATTTGAGCCTATAACCGAAGGTGCGGTTAACATTTTCGTGGATGGCTCAAAAACCAAGGAAGGAGCAGGCTGTGGAATTTACTCCCGAAGCTTGCGAATTGAACTTAAATGGCCTATGGAGGGACACGCAAGCATAGTTCAGTCTGAACTTGCTGCAATATCCATAGCCGCAAAAGAGATTGTTCGCAGGAATACTGAGAACAAGACTATTAACACGTTAACTGCCACAAAAATTTTTTTTTTTTTGGACTCCATGGGCCACCACCTAAAAATTCCTTATTATACTTCCAGAATCTTAAAAATGATGACACGATATCTATTACTTGTCAATAGCTGCCAAAATTTGCGTTTTTGACCGTGAATCAAACATGTCTCACGTGGCCTGGCTGATCGAACTTGCATAGCAGGCCTTGTGAATCATACGTGATTCAAAACAAAACCAAAGATGTCGGGACTTCTAATAGACGAAGATGCTCCTTTTGCTACTCTAAAATATCTCAAGAAAAGGGGAGATCCGTGGCAGCCAAAAATACTACACAAACTAGATGGAAGTGCTTCAATGCGATAAGTACTACTGCGTGACCTGTTTCACAAAATCACATGTTTGTTCAAAAGAATAGCAAAGTTATTCTAATGTTAGATTTAAGATCCGTATAGTTTGTATGTTGGTACCCATTCTGTATTTTTTTAACATGTAATAGTATTTATTTTATTTTCTCAATAAAAAAAAGTCTAAGCATAAACTATATTTAACGTCCGATAAGAAAAATACGTGGGCTAACTACCTTAATTTGTTCATGAGGCCATGCTTTTTTAACTACCGTTCAATATGGCCAGGGCGAATCGCCGGCGAGCTACAGAGATAAAAGTAATAGTTTGCACGTGAATCATGGTTGGTTCACATGGCCTAAATGAATATGTCACTTGTGAGACACACTTGATTCACGTGGCAATTAACGTGTTAAAATCTACACGGATAGTAGACAAGCACTACTGGCCTTGAAAAGTTGTAAACTTACAGCCAGGTCAGTACTAGAATGCCATAATTCTCTGGAGGATGCTGCCCGCAAAAACAGAATTTCTGTGTGCTGGGTTAAAGGACATGCACAGTGCGAAGGTAACAAATAAGCGGACAAATTGGCTAGAAAGGCAGCCGGTTCAAACATTATCGGAGCCGGTCCTTCAAACCTACCTGTCGCGACGACGATACATATGATAAAAAAGATCACCCATGAAGACTTTAGGGCAAGATGGGACGAAACAACTAACTGTCGACTGGCCAGGGAGTTTTTAAAGCTACCCTAATGAGTCTGCAGCAAAAGCATACCTGGATATGTCAAGGAAGACCCTACGACTCATGGTGGGGATTCTGACTGGACACTGCCAGCTAAGGAAACATCTCCACACAATGAGATTATGCGAGACACCTATATGCAGAGGCTGTGAACAGGAGGACGAAACAGTAGAGCATCTGCTCTGCGATTGCGACGCTGTTTCGGAACTAAGGGAATCCATTTTGGGAGAACGATGGCCAACCATGGCTTTTCTTAGAACAGCCTCCTCGGGCAACATCGCCGCCTTTTTTACAACACTAGGCTGGACGATGGCCTAGATGGATTGGTTGACCTGGAGAGGACGCACAGGGGGTCCAATGGGGCCTAAGTGCCGCGGCCTTTCAAGGCCACCCTCTCACCATTTCCAGATTCCAGATACTAAGGAAAATGAAGTAAGTGAAGCGTTTAATAACTTTTTTTATTAACATAGGAAGATCCATCCAGAACAATATTGGCACAAATATAAACTTCAGACATATAAATAATAACAAAAATGCAAACTCTTTCTTTCTAAGCCCCGTGACAAAAGCTGAATTGATTAAACACAAATTCCTTAAAAAAACATTCTGCCCCGGGAAAAGACAAAATTACTTCAGTCTTGAGTTAAAACATTCACACAAATGTTTTAAAGCCTTTATTATATTTAATTAATTTGTCCTTCAGCACTTTCGTTGTTCCATCTGAATGGAAAACATCAATTGTAATTCCTGTATTTAAATCTGGCAACAAGACGGAAATAACAATTACAGACCGATATCTATAATAAATAGCTTTGCCAAAATCTTTAAAAAGTGTTTGAAGGAAAAAATTGTGAAATTTTTGGTATCTAAACACTTAATACTTTACACAAACAGTTTGGTTTTATAGAAAATAAAAACACCGAGGATGCCGTTTTTGAACTTGTAAATAATATTAAAACAAATCTGCAAAACAAAAAGAAAAACTTGGCTGTATTTATAAACTTAACTAAGGCTTTTGATACAGTATCTCATAATATACTCTTTGATAGACTTGAAGAAATGGGATCAGGGAAGGACCATTGATTTTGCTAAAGAGTTATCTCTCAAATCGAAGTCAATGCGTTAAAATAAATAACACTTTTGGTGAAACACAATATATCAATACGGGAGTACCCCAGGGCACTGTGCTGGGACCACCCATTCTCTTCTTGATGTACATAAATAATATCGGAAATATTCTTCAGGAATGCAGCATTGTGTCATACGCCGATGACACCGCACTCTTGTTTTCTGGGGATTCCTGGGATGAAGTATATCAGCGGGCGGAAGTGGGTCTCAGTATGGTGCATGGTTGGCTTGATTCTAGTCTATTGACTCTTAATCTTAACCGTATTTATGACTTTTAGTGCTTCTTCAGCTGATCAGCCAATAAAAACCAATTTAAAAGAATATAAATACTACTCAGTGCAACTGTTCCGTAGTGGCAAGGGTAAAGAAAATAAAATATTTGGGAGTCTTCTTGGATCAGTATCTCAGGTGGGATGACCACATAGCGTTTCTCAATAAAAAAATTACAAAAATATTTTATAAATTTTGTCAACTTAGAGATATCCTTAATAAAAAGATGCTTACTATTCTCTACCTTTCCTTGGTTGAATCTAATTTGAGGTATTGTATTATTGTATGGGGAAGCGCGTACAGTAACACATTTAAAAAAATATTAATATGCCAAAATTCTATATTAAAAATTATGTATAAAAAAAACTTTAGATATCCCTCAGAGGAACTGTATAGAAATTGTAATGTATTAAAGGTTAGAAATCTATATGTACACTGTGCAATAAACTATAAAATTAAAAATAATAAGACTCAAACTAGTTTATTTTATACTACTAGATCTGCTAGCCAGGGAAACCTGTCTGTGGCATATATGCAAAGTTCAATATGTCAAAGATTGATAGATAGTATGGACCTGTACTTTTTTTAATAAACTTCCCATAAACATTAAGGTCTTATCGCTAACAAGTAAAATTAAATTTAAAATAAACTTAAAAAAATTCCTACTCACTAACCAAAATTATTTTGATAACATATTTTAAACTTATTCATAAATAAAAAAAATTAATATAAAAAATTACTTTTTATTACATATAAAAAAAAAGAAAAAAATCCGTAGCCCCCTCCTGCCTGCTATGCGCCTGCATCTCTGTAATGCCCATCTGATGGATCTGGGGAGTGTAATGGCACACAAGATTTGTTTCACATATCTTAGGCCTACTGCACTCTTAGAAATTATGGTTTGGTTTATGCAAGGATATAGTATATTATGTTTAGAGGTTAGAATTGTTTAAGCTTTGCTGTAATTGAAAATGTAATTGTATATAAACTCTTAAAAATAAAAGTTTGAAAGTTTAAGAACATGTAAAACAAAGGTTTTAATTGATGACTAGAGTAGTGACATTTATTTAGGAAAGGTTTCAACTGACACTTTAACCAATAAGCATTAAGAAAAAAATATGGAATACATATAATATTTTCAGAAGAGAATCAGTACAAATACCCATTGGTATACTTCATTCATGACACAATTAAGAATACATTAAATAACGAATAAATCACACATGTAAAAAAAATACTTTTTATGGAATTAAATAATTAATTTGCGGCATGACATAAAAAAAATATTAAGCAACATTAATTCATTCAGCATCTTTGATTTACACTGTTCGACATCGAACTTTCCCGAGAGACTATATTATGTCTTAATTTTGTCTTTTGGTTGTGATTTATTTGAGGAACTAGACAAATTACCTGCCGAACAAGGATTAAAATAATTGACAAGCGATGGCGGACAAAATTAATATATCAGTGGTAAAATTTAATATATCTGCTACTATTTTGTGTTCATAAAGTGATACAACAAAGATTGGTTATTATCAAACTTGAACATTGTAAAATCCAGTTCCTGGAGAAAGAAGGGAGTACTCTTAAAATATGGTCGGCGCGGATAGATGACCGTTATGTATAAAGATGGTGCCAACATATGTTACTGTAATATTTTATTCCAAACAGTTTCTCCAAGGGTAAGAATTACTCGATGACGATTAAAGCAGTACACAGAAAACGTATATTTTCTGACCGTATAATATATGTTTATAATAACATACTAAAAATGCCATTTTCTTACCAACGTATATTTAAAACCGTTTAAAGTACCTACCGTGTTGCAACATATTTTACACATTGTCACAATAGCCCTTCATGGGATTAAATTATTGACCCTCAACTTAAATTGATCAGCAGTTTTATGGAATGGCAACTAAAATATTTTTGTAAACAAAATGAGTGAACAAGCAGCAAAATAGACAGGATAACAGCCGAGTTGAAATGTAATCGACGGATTAAATCATTCGATCATCAGATTAAATTATTTGATCAGCAGTTTAATCGAACTACAATCAAAATATTTTCGTAAGCAAAATGGATGAATGAGCGGCAAAATACAACTTATTATAATTTTACACATTGTCACACTAGTTAGCCCTTTATGGGATAAAATTATTAGACCATCAACTTAAATTGATCAGCAGTTTAATCGAATGACAATCAAAATATTTTTGTAAGCAAAATTAATGAATGAGCAGCAAAATTGATAAGAAGTAACATGACGTTTTCAGACAAATAAAAGACAATCATGATCAAACATGATCCAGTGGAGGTAACTACACCCGCTAATTCTTTGAGAAAATATGAAATAAGTATTTTAAATATTAAGATAGATACTTTCATACATCACTGCAATTGAACCATAAGGTGTCCATTAACAGAAAGATCTACACCATATTCGCCCAAGAAGTTTATACCACTATATTTTAGAAATAAGCAAAAATAATTATTACTGAATACATGCCATAGGTAGAGCCATACATTAAATTCAGTAAAGTATAGGTGTCAGCTGCAGATAATGCAGCTGCCAAAACTCAACCTCTCTCAAAGCCTTACTTTCTAAGCTACTTACTACCAGCAGGCTTCATTTTATTAAAAATGGGTGAAAAAGCATCTCAGATGTGCCAGTTGCAGACAGTGTAGATGAACGATTCCTATCTTGTAAATCATTACAAGTCATATTTTCTAGCAACGTAAATTAATTGCAGAACAATGGCGCAACTGCGTTGAAGTAGGTAGGCATTACGTTAAAAAATAAATATGTATAAATTTTGTTTCATAATTAGGTAGAAAATCTATTGTAGTTCCCATTACAACAAACAAAGAGGCAAAATTAGAAAAGCCAAAATAAATTGTTCACTAAACAGGCTATATGTTCTGGCAAGCTTCATTTGTAATACTACAGTACATTCTGACACGCTGAAAATGGCAAGGAAATAGGAGCTCCTAACAGTTAACATCAAAACAGCTAGAAATAATATTTACCCGGCCAGTGATTCCCTGAAGCACCTCGAACTGCTATGCAAGCAAAAATAACTTTTACAATCTCGGTTTTTACATGGCATACTTTCAGACACCACCCACGAAAATACCCTTTCTTTTATTTCCTAAACTAATTCTCATATATTTTAGTTGCTTAACTGCCATACTTTCAGAGATATTGTATCTATTTTGACGCATAATGGTGTAACGGAATATATGCTTATTTCAGTTCAATTACGAATGATTTGCGATATTTGGGACTTAAGTTGCCAGTGACATCTATTCACGAATGGGTTTATTTCGTGCGGTTTGCAATTTTAGGAGCGCAGTATTTTATACCTACAATTCATGAATTTAATTTACTATAGATTACTATATTTAATATTGGGTATTTCTATGGCTTGACGCTGCGTGATTTGTAGTGGTAATCTCATGTTATAAATTAGCCAATAATACATCGGCAAGCATATCTCCAGCGTTTTGAATTTTGAAAGCGAGATCGTTTTTTTTGTGTTGAGACGTTTGCTATTTTTTAATCTTGAAATATTTAATTCATCTTGCAGTATATTTAACTGATTCTTTCATTTTTAAATACATAATTTATATTTGTTTATGATTCGCTTAGTCTTATTGGACTAAAGTACGAATTTAGCATTTTTATATTTAACTTTAATTAGCTCACATCTTCAATAATTTTTAATTATTGACGTGACGTTTGGGTAATATTACCGATTTATTGGTGAATATTTGCGTCTCTCATTAATCAAATTCATGTAATTTGAAAGAGGCTTAGTCCAAATTTAAGGAGAACGTAATTATTTTATCGTTCAGTGGTCACGCACAATTTTTACGTAGGTTCATTCAAATTGAACAGTATTATTTGGGTTAATTCTCGGAATAAATTCTATATATTCCTGCAATGGTAATAAATTGAATTTTCAGTAGAATTTCTCGGAATTTTCCCTCATAGTATTGCTGGTTTTAATATTTTTTCTTTTCAGGCTCATTTAATTAAATTTTCAATTTATTTGTTACATCAAGCATATAATTTTTAGCACTTGCCCTGTCTAGTCTCAATCCTGATGTACCGAAACTATTTGGCATTTATGAGAGGTTAATCTCAGATGTGTAAATTTATCTGGTTTTTTATCTTTTATCTAAATTTCTATCTCGATGCGAGATAGTGATTACTTTATCTTTATCTTTGATTGAATTGAGGCGCAATTGCGCTCAATGTTCGTTTAGGTGCCAAGGGCCGAAATAAAAGTAATAGCAATTACTTATTTTGAGTTATAAGACTCGTTATTAGAGGTTGTACCTCTATTTTTCTATTTATTATCAAATTCAAGTTATCTTTTATATAGATTTGCCGAGAGTCACTGAATTGGAACGTTATTCCATTATTTTCTTTTGAATTTTAAATTTCACATTATTTTCTTTTGAATTTCATAGTTTAAAGTAAAGAAAAGGATATCTTGAGTAACAGTAGTTATTTATAATTTTTTACTCAACTTAACATTGTAATTCAAGTTTCTGATTAAATCCGCTATAACCAGTAAATTTTCACTTTGTTGATTGCTTCCTCATGTGTTTAACAGTGTCACTGATGTTCACATGATATTTTCCTGAATATTATTTAATTAGCAACATACATTGGTCTAAGATTAGTTTATTTCTCCTTTCATGTTCCGCCGTTCATCATCCGCCGACTGACGTCGCTGTAACAAACGAGTCGAGGGGAGCGAGGGGAGCCAATACTTCGTGAATCAATAAGTCCTTGATAAAACCTAACCGATACTAACTTGGGAACAGGCAGAAGCGGTTCCAGTGGAGATCCCAATACGATCGCATGGTTACAGAATAATTGGACGAAGCTAAGTATCAGTCAGGCAGAAGATAAACATATTGTAAAGATCAACTGTATAATTTTTTTTTAAATCTGTCACAATTAATTTTTTAAATCTTTCACATTAATTTTAATTTTCATTACAAGTCAATAATTTCATCAATTATATTTGTAATTTAATTTTATAGTTAATATATGACTTGTTTTTAATTTATTTCTTTAATTTATCGCGGGATAGAGGTCTGTGAGACATTTTCATCTTTATAGTTATTTATATTTAAGTATTCATATTCAGTTCGCATTGTCTCTAGGAACTCTGGCGCCCAAACAAATTTCAGCTAAGTCTCATGCATTTGAACAACTAATATTTCATTACAAACTGGCGCACAATGCCATACTTGATTAATTAATTAATGTTTAGCTAGCTTTCGTTACAATGGAATTTTATTTAAAGCGTTTAATTAAATATAATAAAATATATGTAACCTAAATACTGTCAATAATCTATTAGACTTTATAACAGTGGAATTCAGAGGATTTAGAAGATATTTTGCAATTGCGAATTTCAAAATAGGTATAGTTGTTTCCACAAAGAAACATAATACCTGTCATAAAAATAATTTCTAAGAAATTTGGATCTCATTGGTAATGTGCAAGGTTTGTTAACAGAAACGTATTCCAGGTTTCATTAATTACTTTTAAAAAATAATTATCTCATCTGTTTTATTAGTATTTGTAACAACACAGTGAAATGAAATATTTCATTAAATATATGAAAACTTTCCAAAAAGTTCACTGCAAATCAGAAACAGTCTGGGAAAGGAATTTCGTATTTTTGAACCGTTAACGAACCATTTTCTTTTAAACAGCAGCTCTGAGACCTGCATTATCAGGATATCTGTTGCTTCGTGTTTTTTTAATAAAACTAAGCGGTAAGGTAGATTCGAAAACACCATGAAATATTCACACATTGCTCAAAATTGCACCAAATGCCAAGCATAGTATGGCGCATTTGTAGGTATGTTTTTGTCGGGAGTTATATTGTTGCTACTTCATGATTTTGTTTCTCAAAAGAGTATAATACCAAAACCGCCTTGAAAACTAGACCAAAGCTTTCTCTGCGGTATTATGCCTCCATCTAAAAACTTTATTAACTAGACCTTACTGGTGTATATCTTTAATATTTACAGACTACCATGTTAATGAACTTAATAACAGCTCATATGCAAGACGGCCAGCGATACTTTCTACTCTTAAGGAGGTAGTAAAAAAGTTAGTTAGTTGCAAATGTTCTACTGCTACAACTATTAAATGCGAAGAGAAAATGAAGGGTCTTACGAGTTACAGGCTATGATGCGCTTATTTTCGCGAAATGTGTAGTTGATGAAGCCGACGAAACACTAGACTCATTGAAGGCACGTTGCGAAATATTGAGTGCTCTAGTGTTGGAAATACAGGGTAAAGACCACCGCCACTTGGAATGTATTTACTTCACAGTCTTCTGTAATACTATTTAATGGTGGATACTTACCATATTTATCGAGAAAATAAAATATTAGCACGCAATTATTTTCTTTGGTATACTTATTAACTAAGTTATTGCAAATCAGAGCGGAGCTATAAATACACTATGTGTAATGAACCATTTTGTATGGAGTAAAAATATTTATAAACCCTAAACTGTAAGTGTTTAATCACATGTCTAATCTGCAAAAAAAAAGATGCTCCAAATAATGCTTCAAATTAAATTTTACTTGCTTTTCAAAGCAAAAACTTGTTTAACTACTCTACGTATTCTAAAATTAAAAGAAATTTTTTAAAGAACACTATCTAGCTATTAATTTGTAATAAGTAATGCTCGATTATTAAAATGGAATTTTCATGTTGAAACTATTTCGTTATCTCAAATATTCTTGAATGAATTTACTGGAGTGTTACAAAATTGCAATCGGAATCAAAAAACTTTATAAAACGTTTTTATTTGTATCGTTATAGTCCTTATTTGGGCTGTGTAAAAAAATAATCTTCGTATTTATTATAAGTACTTCAGATGACTCAAATTAATAAAATCGTATTTTCTGGATACAGTTTACCTCATCATTAAGACTTTTCTGAGTAGCCAAAATGTTTAGATGGCAAATAGCAGTTTTCCGCCTAATATAAATTTTTTCATTTTGTCCTGTAAATACTAAACCTTAGTTGGGAACTCTCTGTATATCTGAAGATGTTTAAACTTACCCGAATATCTTTATATGCATAATTATATAGTGTGTCCAGTTAGTGTGCAATTCTTTTAAAAATTGTAAGCTAGTACAGAAAGAAAAACAACTTTAAATGCAAAAATGGCGACATCAAAGGTATATATTTAAAAATATTTTGAACTATACAGGTACTTCGCAAAAGCAAGACAACCTAAATTAACCATTTTAATTCAACACTAAATATATATTGCTGCATTTTTGAGTCTTTTTCAAATTATGGATTAATCTCATATAACTTTCCTTTTTTCATATATGAACGGCTTCTGAGATAATAACACTTAAAACACTAATCTTACATTTTATATGCCTTAAAGAATATTATTAAAGTTCGTGTATTTCTTTTGGAACTATGAATTTAAATAAAAAAATATTTTTAGATTTGTGATTTTAGTACCTCTTCATTCCAATAAAAAAGTTTGGGAGGTTAGTTTGGGTTATCATTCTATGCGAGAGTAAGAAGTATTATTTTGAAATTTTGAATAATCTTATGTTTTCGCATATTTACATGTTTCACATGTGTAGGGTTTTTATATTTTGCACCGTACCTGTAGGGGTAATTACAGGTGCTACAAAACTGTTATATACAAAAGGTGCAGGTTTGTTTCCGAGAAAATATGTTTTATCGTTCTGTCTTTCCAAATAAAACACCCTATATATTATTAAATTTTTACATTTTACGGATAAGTTTAGACATATTTTATGTATAATTCCCTATGACAATCTGTTTTTGAAATATTGACAGTTGAAAATTAGAACCTTTGAATCTTTGACAGACTGTGGAATATAAAATAAACGACTTTACTTAAAGCGAAACGATTAGCACTTTTCTTTCTTAGGTTTTCTTAATAGATCGTCTGTCATAAACTTCCAGTTTAACTGGAAGTATCTGAAAAGCGGAAATGTCATCGTGCAAACCGTTTCGCTTTAAGTCAAGCTGATTACCATTTAGCCTGTCAAGGTTGCCAATATTTCAATTTTCATCATTCAATATTTCAAAGACATTATATGTAATAATATATAGGGTATTCCATTTCCAAGTTTAGTTCCCCTTTCTCAAAACATATCGGCAATCAGAGATTTTCTTTTGAAAAATGTTCATCTTTCAAAAATGTCATATAATGAAAATAATAGAAACACCGTTTACAATTGATCTACTTATTTGATACAACAATATTGTTAGAAAAATAAGAACTTTGTCATGATGAATCCGAATCTTCTTTTAATAGAAGTAATTTCATAGAAATATTTAATTGTTTAGTTGAGGCTCAGTTTTTTATGTGATTGTTATCTTTGCCAAGAAGATAATTTCCATGGAAACAATTGTGACAACAATGATTATCACGCAGATTATCCTCTTGGTAATACTAACAGGCACGTAAAAAACTGGCCCTAAGTAAAACAACAAGGTTTTTAAACATATTGAGGGAAAAAAGGATTTACTGGACAGTTCAAAAGTATACAAAATGAACTGATTTTTTGTATTGGGGAATATATGAAAAAATAGTATTAATACCGAGATTTCAGAGACCATGTTGTTTCTGTAATAGCTAATAACACCACTGACATAGTAGTAAAAACTGATGTAGGATTTTCTCAATTTTCTGTCAAACTCTCAGGTACATACAAATAAACAAAATAAATAGGTATAATGTCATATTAGATAGGACGTAAATATTACTTTATTTAATGAATATAAAATATATAATATGAAAAAAAAAACGTTCAAGAAAATATTTTATTTATGTAATTAAGATATATAATTAATTTTTCTAAATAACAATTTTATACCTATTTTGGCCATGACGCGAATGCCCTATCAGCCTGAGATGTGTGCCTTTTTGACAACTTTTGGTTAAAAATTTGGTCTTTAAATCCACAAGCCGCCACTGCTGCTCTGAAATATCGTCTCGCCAACATATAATTTCGTCCTTTTTCACCAAAATTAATTCTATATTTTAGAGTATTTCGTAACGGAAATGTATTATTCTTTAGAACCCTCCACATATCGTCTTGCTCATAGGCGCAATGTTCTATTTACGCACCTAAGCCATTATTTTACACAAGGTGCGAATTATTTATCCTTGTCCATTCCTTTTCTGCCTGCTTTTTTTCTTGGTGATTTGATTGGGCCACTTTTCTCCTCACAGAATAGTCTGTATATTGTTAACTCTCCGACCCCACATTTCAACTATTTTTGCAAAAATGTCTGTTGATTTTGGTGTTTAAGGGCATTGTAGATGTAAAGAATAATAACTATTTCATTTATAGACAGAGTACCTTTATTAACCCGTTTCACAGCAACATAATCGAACACGCTAATCATTTTTACGAACAAACTGCTCCACTTCTTGCCAGAAGATAACTAAACACTGATATGTATTTGTCATGTCATTTACCCTCTAATATAAAGGTTATTATAGGCAGGTGTGTGAGCAATATTATATGAAACGAAACGCCTATATAATAGCCAAAACAAATTGGACCTTTCTTGGTTTTTTAAATGTTTTATTACAGTTTTATAACTTTAGAAACAAATAAATTACAAAAAAAGTTCCCTCATTTTTTCCTCATATATCTGCGTTTGGAGACCGTCTGGGGCAAATATTTAAGACAATTTGAAGAAATTCTGCAAACACATACCTCTTTTCAGGCAGAGATTTGCAACAAATGGGATCTTGTTTGGACATTCATTACATTCTGAACAATGTTACTTGTACTTTGGTATATTTATTTGGCTGCAAGTTGCCGCGGGGATGTTCGAAAACATGCACGTTTGGTCGACAGGCGTAATTTCCGCGACATTCGTGACCACAATAAATGTGAGTTGTTGTTAGTCAGTTAAAAGGCTATTTACAAATTATCAAAGCACAAAACTACTAGTACATCACAAACTTGAAATTTAAAATATTAAACCCACATAAGACATAGTAATAAGCTGAAGAAAAGTGGTGTAGAGCAGCAATGTTGCCAATACAGTAGAATTAAAGATACTTTGTTTCTATTCCACATCAAACGAAACCAAAATAAAAGGAGATTTGGCAGATCACCTCACCGATTTTGATAATTTTTGGTGCAGTTATTCTACCCATCCAGTAGATAAAAAATTCCAAATTAAAAATTTTTCTAACAAGTAGTTCTTTTTAAATTGATTTTTGAAAAAAAAGTGACCATTTTCCCTAAACATGTAGGTACTAAGAGATCTTAAGAACCACTTACACTAGATCAGTGAGATATTAAAAGGTCTCGAAATACCTCTCACTCGATATAGGTGTTTCAAAAAACAAAATTAAATTTTGAAAAATTAAAATTAAATTTTTGAAAAAGTATTTCTTTTTCACAAAATTATGTTGTTTGTCAATATTTTAGCAAAATATTCACCAAATTTCGAGATGGAGAAATGATGGGTTAATAGGGAAAAAATATTAACAATTTGAAAACAGCAAAAATTAGTGTTTTTTTTTTTAAATTTTAAACACCATTTTTCAGAGTTTACTGAGGTGTTTGGCTAATTGTTAACTAACTTTCGTGTTTTTAAAGTAAAGCCTAAACAAAAACCTAATCCTCCTACCAACAATCCTTTTTTTTCCAAAATGATATATTTTTAAACACTTATAGCGGGAGGTACATCATTCGAAAGATATTTTCAAGACCTTTTAAATGAGATATAACTCACTACTCTAGCATAAGTAGTTCTTAAGATATCTCGATTTCTCTTAGTATGTGTTTAGGGAAAATGGTAACTTTTTTGATTTTCAAAAATCAGTTAAAAAAGAACTACTTGGCAGAAAAATTTGAAATTTGGAATTTTTCAGCTACTATGAGAATGAGTGTAACAAAAATTATCAAAATCGGAGAGGTCACCTGCCAAACCTCTGGTCGATTAATAATTACACATTTTTATTTTATTTTCAATAGAAAAAAATATAAAAAATTACTCTAGCTTTCCGTTTTTGTGTCTGGTAAGCTATTTTTGTTATGAGGATTTCGTGTGTTATCCAGCAACACTGCTCTAATAATTTCGAAGTACATTTCACTCCTACATGCTCAGTAATTTAATGACCGATTTAAGAGCTATGACCTTGTCTTTAAGGAGATAGTGATAATACCCCAGAATCATACCTGTATCTTCCAACTTAGCAATTTTCCAAATTCCCCTTTGAAATTAACTGAAGCCGCAACCGGTCGTGCAGATGTTAGGGTTATTTCAAACAAATTATTTAAGGGCATAATCTGTTTTCCTTGTTAAATAACGCTTACATTCTCCAGTGTTTATCCTCCACATATATTAAGGCAATAATAATGACTTGTTATTGCAAAGTAAATCTCTTGCATTAGTAGGTTTACAATACTTGAACCTTTGATACAATATCTCTGCGGATAGCAACCTTGTCTGTCTACACCATATCCAAGATGAGCATACTTACATTAGATATATACTCTGAGAGCAAATCCTGAAGAGCTTGACGTACAGCATTGCACTCAGCTACAATGCGCTCGCGTCTGTCGTCTCTAGTACAGCTTGAATCAGCCATCAGCGCAGCGCCGCTGATAATGCTTTCTAGACGTTCTTCTAGAGAAGGCCTAGTATGAACCTGAAAGCATATTTATATACAGTCTCTCCTAAAAATTGTTATATTCATACCTGTAAATCTGCTTTATTTCAATTACTCATTAATCTGCTATTCTCGGTAAAAGTAAGAGCATGAAGAAAAATTAAATTGAAAATTAATACTGTGGAATGTTTTATTTTATTTGTAAGAAAAGCCTAAAATAACAGTTATTTAAATGGCTAGTACTCAAATATAATATAAAATATAATTTGTGAAAGAATCCAGTTTCCATATCGACAAAGCTAAAATGCTATAATTGAGCATATAATTTCCTTACATACAAAATAAAAGCAAGACAAAATTGAAACTGACAGCATTAAAATAGAAAAAATATAAATACATATCAATTGTAGGAACCAAGTTGTGGTTTGGAACCTTTGGCAAAATGCACTACATACCAAAACATAATTTTTGCACTCGACGTGTGTTTCACTAACAATGTTAGCATCTTCAGTATATGATGAAAACTTAATCATCTCCTGATGGGCCTAACATGGTTAGCAAGCGTGTCGAGTGTACAAATTGTGTTTCGGTATTGTGGGTAAAACTCATTTGTAAAGCAATAGTTGGAAACTAAAGTAAAAAATTAAGTCATAATTTGAAATCAAAGAATGGGTTAAATATTAAAAATTGTCGTTTTTACTCTCCCCTAAGTGGTAATATGAATATGCCTTTTCAAGAAGCAGCGTTCTTAATATTTTATTAAAAGTTTCTGTAATATAGTACAAAGGTAAAAATTATCTTGGTCAAGGTGGGCATGACATGGAAAACAGTTCTTAGCTTATTTTATATTTTTGGAATAATTAGGTATGTCAAGTCTGGGTTAGCCAAACTTTGACAGAATAAGCTAAGAGAATCGTTTTCCATTTCATAACCACCTCTGACCAAGATAATTTAAGGTAATACTATGCGCCCAATTCATTGGGAGAAATATCTGGATAGCCAGGACAAGAACGGTTGTTTATCACTTTTTGTTAATTTAAAATGAGTCTTCTGTATAAGTAACTTCACCATTCTTGTCACCATGATAAGCCTATTTTAATAAACATACACATCAATAAGTGAGCTTATTATATTAATTATTCCTTTTGTATCTTACTTGGGACTAATCAAATTAAAATTAAATATAAACTTCTATAATATCCTAGAAAAGCTTCACTGCTATTGAATCTTCTTATTGCGTGCAAAGGTTCAAATTGTGCTTATTTATTTATTACCTGCAATGCAACATTTTAAGGCAAAATAAGCAATTATTCAACGAGTTTTTAAGAGAGTAGAGTCTTGGGTAAAATTTACTTCTTCATGCAAGCATGTCCCTTCTAGTTAGATTAGAAATGTTTCAGTTCAATTTGGAATTTACCAATTGTTTTACTTGTTTTTTCTTATGACATAGATGTTTATTATGAGAACTATATATTCTATATACTGGTCCAACTAAAATTTGCAAGAACTTTTTTTGCAAAACTGCTCACTTACCTCATTATATGCAAGTGGTTCAATAACAATATGTTCATCAAAATCATCCAGAGCTGCAGCTAGTTCACCAGGTCCATCATAGGGACCACCAGCTGATGGTCCCCTACCTTGAGCTACATCATTGATTGTATTAACAGCTTCACAAACCTAAAAATAATAAACAATATACTTTACCTATTATATTATTATTATATCAATTAAAAGTACAAAAATGTTAAAAGCCTGAGTCTCACTTGTGACAGGTGGGTTAATACTAGTCACTTTAAAACATACAAATAATAGACATAAATTTAGAAAACTGTCCCCTAAATAAACCCAAATTTTAAACAGAACTAGAAAGTAATAGTTTAAATTAAATAAATTTAGTGTTCAGTAACAATCTTATGCAACTCATCAATATTAAAAATTATTGATATTTATAGTATCAGTTATCCAAAAGTTTTTTTTAATTATAGATATAATAATTGAATATCACATACCTGCTTCAGAACATAGTCCCTATTAGCTTTAGCAGCAGCAAGTTCAGGATGACGAACA
Source organism: Pissodes strobi (assembly GCA_016904865.1). NCBI lineage: Eukaryota > Metazoa > Arthropoda > Insecta > Coleoptera > Curculionidae > Pissodes > Pissodes strobi. The sequence continues at coordinate 94,378 of MU182320.1, forward strand.
TAGACCTTTGAAGCTGTGAGCAACATAGTAGAATGTTTCTTGAGCACTGCTCTAGCAGCAGCCAAATCATCTCTAAGTTGTGGATCTTTAAGCTCTTGCTGCCTTTTCGCTGCTTGATTCATCAATTCATTGGCATTGTGTCTAAAGTTTTCTATGTTATCCAGCAATTCGTCATTGCTGGAAGCCATTTTGAGTTTCTCCAAGTCATTCTCCACAATGTGGAGAGATTTGAGCAAAAGATGGACATCCACCATGTCCGCTAATATAAGGAGACGTGTGACTGCTGATAGGAGGTTTCTAGCTGCTCGAACCATGTTACTGCGTTTCAAAGACGAGCAGGGATCTTCAGAAAATTCTCGCGCGTCTCTGCTCATTTGAGTTCCTATTAAATCGGAGATAATGAAGCATTGTCATTCAAGTCCAATGACAGTGAATTGCTACTGTTAAAAAGCCCAAATAAAATGTACAAAAATATCTATAAATCATTTAAAGCCCTTATAGAATCTTACATTCCAAACATTAGCTATCAAAGCTAATAAATGCTTCAATATAAAATTTCTTATAACTGGCCGAATAGATTGAAATTGCACATTATTCTCAAAAGTGTTGTGAAATATCTTAAGGTTTTAATGCCCCCTATAAGCTTTCTTTATTTTTGCCTTTAAATTATTCATGACAATCAAGCATATTTTTCTAAACAAAGAGTTTTGACTTTGACTCAAATTTTGAAAATACTGTCTAAATGGATTTAGAGCAACTACAAATTTTATTACAAAATAAATATCCTTAGGTACCATTTGCATTTAACTTACATTAGTACAAATCACTTAAAAATGCTATCTAAAGGAACTTAAAACTACAATTTGAATATAAAATAGTGAATAGAGTCCTTAAGATTTGTAACTTGTACCTATACAAGACCAAGACGTATACTTGAATATGTCCTGTTGGGTCTCCTATTCTATTCAACATTTGCATTCATTTACTGAAAATAAATCAAACGACATTTTGTTGACTTCTGGCATTTAAAGCGGGTATACGGGAGTATAACAATGAAAGTTTGAGAAATCTGCCAAATAGACAGGCCAAGTCTGGAAAGTGTACCTTATTTAAAACTATGAACAATATGAAATGTCCAGAGTAACTAAATGTAGCTAGTTTCCACGTTTTTTAGGGAATCATGCATGGCCATGAATTGCATATGAAAAGGTTTTGCAGTCATCTATACAGGGTGTCTTAAATACCGTGTGCCACTCTTGCTATCTCCGAAACGGTAAGTGCTACGAGGTCAGTTAAATTAGAGAAAAGTTGCCGTTTTTGATACCCATTCAGGATCCGTTTACAGTGTTGTCAAATTTCCGCTAGTTTCTAAGATACAGGGTGATTTATGAAAAAAGCCTAAAAATATTTCGTCATTTATTACAAAAACTGTTAATTTTCGAGACACAGTTTAAATTCAAAAGTTGTATATTTTTTTTCGCTCTACAACATGGTGCCTTCAAATTTCACCTGCGGCGTTTCGTGTTCGGGCCACCACCATCAACTTAATTTTCTTAAATACGGACCTACATTTTTTATTTCAGATGTTAAGAGCTTCTGATGTCCCAAAACCTATGACGTGTCTCACTTATTCGAAAAATTCATATTATTGGCACTTTCCATAAGAACATACTGTGTTAGAGAGAGACAAAAAAGAGAATTTTGGTAGGAATTAAATAAAAATTGGAAAAAGTATTTTTTCGAATAAGTGCGATACGTCATTGGTTTTGGGACATTAGAAACTCTAAAAATTTTAAATAAAAAATCCAGGTCCGTATTTAAGATCGGAAAAAAACTATAAAATTTTTGAATTTAAACTGTGTCTCGAAAATTAATAGTTTTTGTAATAATCGACGAAATATTTTTTTCATAAATCACCCTGTATCTTAGAAACTAACAGGAATTTGACAACATTGTAAACAGATCCTGAATGGGTTTGAAAAACGGCAACCTTTCTCTAATTTAACCGACCTCGTAGCACCTACCGTTTCGGAGATAGCAATAGTGGCACACGGTATTTAAGACACCCTGTATAGCTTTATCTATAACATTTCCCAAGTGTTTTTTTTTCACATCTTTGTAGAGACTCTTGAAGATGACATCAGCATGACCATGAATTGCATATGAAAAGTTTTGCAGTCATATAACATTTCCCAAGTGTTTTTTTTTCACATCTTTGTAGAGACTGTTGAAGATGACATCAATACAAATGAGGAACTCATAATTTTAATTTTTTTTTTAATTTTACTAATTATTATGTAATTATTTTTAAAAATTTCCCTTTCACAAATGATACTAATATTTTTAAAATATTATTTTAATTTTATTAAATAGTATGAACATAATTATTAAAAATTTCTACCTTTGTGTCAATGTACAGGGTGTCCTATTTTCGATGATATTACGCAATACTGTGCTACTTTTTTGTGAAAAGAACGATGATATAAATAAAATTTTTATAGCCCACTTCATTTCTGAGATAGAGGGCGAGATTGAAAGTAATGTATTTTGGGACCCTGCTCGTATCTCCCACGATTATGTGTATCGTGGTATCTCCAATATCCTTTTTCCGTTTTTATTTATTTGCAAAAAACAAATTATAAAAATTAAAAAAAATAATCCAATTTCAATAAAGATAATGGAAATCGGACGGTATTTGCGCCGCAATTTAATTTAAAAATTCTTGGAGATACAACACCACATTTGAGCCGAACAAACCCCACAAAGTTCGAGTTTTAAGGTTAAATTAGCGTAGAACCATTAACTCACAGTCATAGTAAGTACTTGCCCAGGCCAAATGTGAAAATAATATAATGACATTTTAGCAACTAACACACGGCTTAGTGATTCGCGTCTACCTACCGCAATTTTGAGCCTTCACGCATGCGCACGTGCTAATACATATATTTTTCAACATTCTTTTTTCTTGATTTTGGGCATTGCCTTGGGTTAGTTTTGACTGGCTGCGCCCTCAGAACGAGCCAAGCAAGTGTAGGACCACGCGTGAAGTGAAATATTAGAATGCCAAATGTGAAGGTCCAAAGGTCAAAAATTTGCTCTAGGTAGATGCAACTGACTTAGTGCATGGTTGACAAACATAAACACAAAGTGAACATTTAAAACAACACACATCACAGTTCACAAGTACAGTTCAAAATATATAAAAACATCATAAAACATTCATTCAACTATATATTAGCAAAAATGTTACTATCGTAGTAACATTTTCTTTGATATTAGTCACCTACAGCATAGGAACAAAACTGTTAGACTCTACAAACTCCACTGTGCTTATGCATTCCTGGATATTATAGGAAGCATATGAAAGAAGTGATAATGAATTATTTTTACTCTTCTGTAATCTGAATCTTTGCAGCCATGATCACGGATGTCACCATTAACTGTGAGTAAGTAGGAACTTGTTTTTATGAATTTCAAGTAACGATTGAAGAATAAAGATACAAGGAAATGTTAGTAATTTCAGTTCAATGAAATAAGGTCTGTAGTGACTCCCTGTATTGAATAATCACCATCAGACACACTACCCTTTTCTGAAGATGGAAAGCACATATGAAGAATTCCCCCATTAAATAACTCCATCTGATAGATGAGAGTAAAAGAATGCAAAATAACAATTTATCAGATTACTAGCAACATGGAACCACCCAAGCCTTTTAAGAATAAATAACAAAGATAATTGGACTTGTAACCAACAGAAATTAAACCAAGCAACACAAACTAACCTCAATTAGTGTAGAATAATCAACATTTTTGGCTAACTTGGGTTAGTGTCTATTGATTTTACGCCCTGAGCGAGCAGAGGGCAATGAATGAACTGAAATATTTGACAGATACATATATACATGGCAATAGTGTATTCCACTCATATATCAGTGTGCATTTGCATTAATTCACCTGAAGAAAAGAAAAAGTTAGACACTTCGTGGGCACCATTTTTTACCAATGAATTTTGCTACCTTCCCAGAAGATGAAAGATCTCTCAACAAACATCTTAAGAGAAAATTTGGCTACAATGTGTCTTTTTCTAGTGAAAAAAGAAAATTTGCAAAATCGAAGATACCTACAGATACCTATATGTCACAAGACTATATGTATAAAGAAAAAAGCCAGCATAAACAGCGCACAACAAATTTTTTTCTTTAAAATTTGGTGGGGCTAACTTCTTTGAAAAAATGAGCTGCTATATGACCAGAAATTTTCAACATTTTCGAACATAACTTGCGGTACAATGTGGCACAAACCATTTCAAAAAAATTAAATGGGGGCTAACTTTATGGACATTATCTGTGAAATGTTATCTAGACATCTGCCTTGAAACCACATAAGAATGGTACAAAGTACTTTAGTGCCTTCAATATGTAACCTAATAATACACCTTATTTAATCAGATAATCTCATAATCTTCTAGTTTTGGCTTGAAATTTTAAATCAGCCATGAGCAATAAAGACAAATTATTTCTTCTGACATACAACTGAAGCTTGAATATATTTGAACATACTTGAATTAAAATTCTAAATGTAGGTTTAAGCACAGTGCTCAGAATACTTCGACTCCCCCCAGCCTCACCCAACTGTGACTGTCATATATTTTTTAGCAATAAAGTATACAAAAAGCATTTACCTGTTTTTCTGACTTCATCAACAGCAGCCAACATTTCTTGAGTAATATCAGGGTTTTCATATGCAATCTGTTCACCCTTTTCAATGAAATTTTCTGTGGCTTTTTCTACAGTCTGAACTAAAGCATTGGCTCGTTTTGACTTGCCCTTTTTCTTCTTTGAAGGACCATTTGTATTGACGAGAGTGGTCACTTGTAGCACCAAGGGTTCCAGCGTTTTCTCAACTGACATTGTCCTTATTTCTAGATTTTTGGGGTCCCATTTGAGACCAAAGTGATCACCAAGTGCAGCCATTGTAGTCATCTTTAAAACTAGTAACAAAAACTTTATTTTTAAAATGGATAGAAAACGAAATCGTTAATAATTAATCAAATACAGCTAACTGTTTGAATCATACTTTCATAGGTCAAACCTATGATCTTACAGGGCAGTGAATCACTAGTTAGTAATAATATTGTTCCTTTTTACAGCCTAACTAATGACAAACTGACGGATTATATTTATCTCTTTTCAACGCATAAGTACTCTCATTTAAAATGTGCGAGGCACCTACGAGAACCGAGTATGATCCTGATTAAAATATTAGGAAATCCATAAACTTCCACCTATTGCTAGCCAGGAAAATAAATGGTGTATAGAATACAAATATCGGAGTTTCTAACTAAGCATTCGAAATATTTTAATTGCCGAAGTAATAGAAAAATGCCAATTAATCTGGCATTCAGTTAGATATTCAGAAAAACATGGAAAATACATTTTTATAAATTCATTTGCTACGATAGGACTGTGACGTGACTACGAATTATGAATGAAATAAACAATATACAAGGAAAATTATATTAATTATACTCTACTCTGCAACAAACAAGATAACTTCGCCTTCCCGCGGCGACGAACAAATTAATAAACGAACATTTCACTTCACTTTTCGTACCTGCAAACGTGTGTAAAAAAGTAAATATTTGACACTTCGTAACTAAGCACTAGAATAGCTTCCTCATATAAAACTCTAATATACCCTTTAATTTAATCAATAAATTTCACTTAAATATAGAAAATAAAAGCAAAAACACCAAACTGTGCCTATGTACAACAAATTTCATTAGCAATTATTATTGTATTGTATTTATGTATTTCGGATTTCCACTACTTGACTGGACTACTTCAAACGTCAATTATTTCTACGATTCTACCACAGCTACGAAGCGAATCGCGGACAAGTGACAGCTGACGATCACCCAATGTTGCCAGTTGCCAGGTAAATCAGATCGAAAATCTCACTTGGAGTAACCGTAGCGCGGCACCTTGAAGCGATGATTATTTCACTTCACGCCATGATACAAAGAAAAAAGATTCACACATGACCCTCCGCTCGTTTCGCTCGCTAATAGGGAAAGACCATTGACAAGGGAAGGGAGACAATGACCTGACCTAACCTATTCACTCACCTATAAGACTCTTCTTCTTACAGGGTTGTAGTATTTTGATTTTGATTATTATATAAAGCAAACATAATAGGAATGTTTCATTCAACAATAATTGACTTTCCTCTTTTTGAACTTGAAGATTGATTAACAGCTGGTATAAAGTATTTTTTAATTCTATCCATAGTGGAACGCAAAAAAAAATCACACTGAGCACCATAAATTGCAATTACGCGGAAGAACACACTAATTATGGGAACATGGAACAAATACGAGAGTTTTTGACGAGACTACAAGACCGGTCGATTTCGGGGAAATCCCGAACCATAGCTGACACGAGCTAATCCGAGCCGCATTTTCGCCGATCCTAATGGGTTCTTCATGGGAGAAATTTGATTGATTAAGAATTTCGCACCATATTTTAAATAGATGCATGCATTTTTTAGTGTTGAAATAATAAAAGAATTTGATACTTTGTAGAAAAATAAAGTAATTGAATGCGTTCCGGGGGTGCAACCAAACAAAACTAACCCAAATTAACCCAAAACCCAAAACATGCACAGAACCAAGAAAAAAAATGGAATTGGACGAAATTCTTAACCAATCAAATTCGCATAAATGTCTCCAATAACTGAGCCTATTAGGATCAGCGAAAATGCATTACGTGGCGCACCGTCACTTTACTAGAAAGTAAAGTGACCGTTTCCGTGGCGAGCACCGACCGCCGTAGGTCGGTGGTGGCGAGCCGATAAAGCAGACATGACAACCGACAATCAGTGGCACTCGGCCCTTAATTATAATTTTAATATCAAGATAATTGCAATAGTAAAACAATTAATAACAAAATGTCCCAATTCAAATTTAATTCGAAATTTCAAGAAGTCGCTACTAATAGGGTGTTTTCGTAAATCGCCGCTAAAAGTACTACGCTACGAATGGCAACTCTGCCGGGCAACCGAACCAAATCAGATCTGGCGATTTCGGCACGTTTTGGTTCTAACGTCTGGTGCAACGCAACATCAAGCCTGATAAGGGTCTCGCGACAGTGATCATTTTGGCTGCCATCAAGGTCGAATGTTACAAATGCATACTAGCGCCATCTAGTATAGGTGGCGTTGACTCGGGCGATTCATTCTCGGCCTTTTAAGATCCTTTACAGGTATAGGCGACTATATCAAAATCGGCCTCTCCTATTGGTCGATCCGCATGGCCCTCCGCTCGCTTCGCTCGCTACGGGGGCTCAAGAAAAGGAAACTAACCAGGTGCTAACCCAAGACATACCCAAAATCAAGAAAAAAAGCTGTTTAGAAACATAATCTTAAAGAAAAATAATAAAAAAAAGCAACGGGGTTCAAACCCGTGTTTTCCAGGTGAAACCTAACAATCTAAACCTCTACATCACAAGAGCTCTTGCGAGAAATTGATTGCATCACGAAGACATATTGTAATAGGAGATGGATCGAGCAATAAGAGAGGCCGATTTTGATATAGTCGGCTACGCCTGTAAAGGATCTTTAAACGCTCATTCGCGCTATGCCTTCGTGATGCAATCAATTTGAACAAGAGCCGTGGTCTCAATTATATTATGTGGCTATTGGCGACGGCTCGGATTCAAACCCCGTTGCTTTTTTTTATTTTTTTTTACGGTTAAGTTTCTAAACAGTTTTTTTCTTGATTTTGGGTATGTCTTGGGTTGTATGTAATGAAAGCGACAACATTTTTTAAAAGAATAATTTTCGAAAAAAAAATTGATATTGGTACTCTGGAGAGGGGTATCTGGGGGCGCGGAGTTCGAATTTTTGGTCTAAAAAATCGCACGAGTTTGCTGTATCGAAATATTTCGAAAATAGGGGATTTTTTGGGAAAATGTGTGGTTTTAACACTCCGTATGTGATTTAAAACTTTTTATTTGAATGTGGGTAACAGGGCCGTTCTTCGACTACCCCTGCCGCCTTTGTGCAAGCGTAAAATGCCGCCTCGCCTATATTTTAAAGAAGCTAAGTTTTTTTAACAAAAATATTTTATTAAATAATCACTGATATAACATGCAGCATCGTAAAAACAAAAGATAAACCTAATTATAATCAGAAAATATGTAAATAAATAAAAACTTAATACTAATAATACTTATAATAAAAAATATAAAATTGAAACAAACGAAAAACAAAATACATACACAACAAATCCCTTGCACTTTATCTTCTTTTTGAAATTTATTTTTTTGATATTGTGCTCCAGAAAACCGTTTTGGCTTTCTTTCGGACATCTGAAAATAAAGAAACTGTATTAATAGAATTTATTAGCGTTGTTCATGTGAATGAAAAAAAAAATTAAATAAAAATTAATAACATATCTTACCTATAAAAAATATCAACTACCACTTATGCTGTAAGTACTGAATAAGCTTAAGTGAATATAAACGAAAAATTATACGTATTAGAACGTACAGGGTTTTCATTTATATTTTGACACACACCTACAGAGTTTATTAAAAGAGATAGGCAAAAACTTTTTATATAAAAGTTTCATGGTTTTTTCTCTATTATGTTTCAACCATATCAATAAATACAAGAGCATCGCAAAGATAAGAAAATGAACATCTTCACTTTTTTTAAAAGAAACACCCTGTATATTACTCCATTTTTGGACTCTCTAGAGAAATCTAAACACATTTTGTGTATAATATCCTCTATACTTATCTTTCGCTGTTTAAGAAATATCGACAGTCGGTCATTTTGGCACTTTAACAGGCTCTTAAATCTAAACTGCACGAGATCAATGGAAACGGTTTGCACATTCCTGTCTTAAGTTTTCAAAAACTATCGAATGATAGTAACTTAACTAACTTAACCCGGGATAAAATTAACCGGAACTTATAAAACTCCTGTTAAATTCAAAGTTACTGTCATTCGAGAGCTTATGAAAACCTAAGATAGGAATGTGCAAACCGTATTCTGTGATCTAACGTCTCATTTTTCGTAAATTATTTTCGTGCACTTTAGATTTTAGAGCCTGTCAAACTGTAAAAATGACCGTCTTTCAACGGTCAATATTTCGTGAACAGCTAAAGATAGGTATAGGACATTCTACACGAAATGTGTTTAGATTTCTCTAGAGAGTTCAAAAATGTAGTAATATACAGGGTGTTCCATTTAAAAAATGTGAAGTTGCTATTTTTTTTTAACTTTACGATGCTCATTTCTTTTTACTGATATGTGCAAAAGATAACAGAGAAAAACCATACAACTTTTATATAAAACGGTTTTGCCTTTTATTAAACTCTGTAGGTGGGCGTCAAAGTTTCAATGAAAACCCGTACGTCTCTTATACGATACCTCCCAATCCTACTATTTTCATTTTGAAATGTGTATTCTATCTCAGACCTAAAATTTCTAAGAGACACATTTTTCAAAGTGTATTATAATATCTGGTTATTAAATGTATTAAAAAATACTTACCTTTTATCTTTCGACGAAGAAAATAATGTGTTAATCACTCAATCGTAGAAAATACATCAAAACAACTAACACTTCTCTAGTCACAGTTTATTACGCTTTTACTATTTTACAAGTAAGAATGAGTTAACTTATAGGGTAAAAAATTGTAAATGTATTTTACTTTTTCCACGGGCGGCCTGCGGCCGCTCCTAGGCTTCGCCGCCTTTGTGCCCGCACAACGTTCACACCCCTAAGAACGGCCCTGCCTGTTCATACCACAAGAAGAGTTCCTTGGCCCTCAAGGAGTCCTGATGTTAATCCCATAAAAAACTTTTGGGGCCACATTGTCAAATTTACCCAATTTCGGACATTAACAGAAAATGTTAACCTAAGTGTCCGGAATTTTTCGTCCGCAACTGTAGATTTGCAAATGTTCGCCTATCTAGTATGAATCTATTAGGAGATCACTCTTGATACAATCACCACAATCAACCATACATGTAACGTGTGTCTGCCAACACCTCATTATTAAACTTAACCATTCCTTTCAAAAAAACAATGCTCCGATATTTTAAACACCAAATTAATAAGGCGAGCAGATCTGAATTTAAAAACTGAACTATCAAAGTAAATGACAATAGAATTAATAATTCTTACCGTCACAGTCTACTTATAAAACAATGATAAGTAATAATTTTTTTTTAATGCATAATAGGTTTTTCAAATTTTCTACTGAAAAACTACCAAAATACGAAGTGGTACGTAAACTCTAAAGTGTATTTTTGAACATATCAATTATCATCATTTATGAGCAGATTTGATCTATTGAATTTTTTAGTACGTCGCGACGCACGGTTTTCGCCTAAAAAAATAAAGTCTATTCCACTGCAGGGTCATAACAATAGCGTTAATATGACAATATCATCTTTAATCACGATGCAGAGAAATACATTTTAATTTTTTTAGGCGAAAACCGTGCGTCGTACTAAAATAATTCAATAGATCAAATCTGCTCATAAATGAATAAGGATTTCAAAAACACACGTCGAATATTGGAAGTTTTTCAGTAGAAAATTTGAAAAACCTATTACTTCATTAAAACAGAATTATTACTTATCGTTGTCTTATAAGTAGGCTGTAAGAATTATTAATTATGTGGTCATTTACTTACAGTTCAGTTTTTAAATTCAGATCTTCGCGTCTTATTAATTTGGCGTTTAAAATATCTGAGCATTGTTATCTTGAAAAGGAATGGTTGAGTTTACTAATGTGGAATGCGCAGACATGCATTACATCTATGATTTGGCTGATGGTAGATCGCCGGAAGCTAGGCGCGATTGTATCAATCCTAATAGAGTCATACCAGATAGGCGAACTTTTGCAAATATACATAGAAGGTTGACTGAAATAGGTAATTTGAAGCCAAATAAAGCACTCCAGAAATTGAAGAAGCTGTTTTAAATTTGATTAATGAAAATCCTGAAGTTATACTACTAGAAAAATTGGAAATAATTTGAATCCAGAGATTTGGCACGTTCTAGTTTGGCGGGAGATCCACAAAAGGACTTGGACATCGGCATCGCCAGACGGCAGAACGCATAACCAAATCGACCATGTTTTAATCGATAAAAGAAATTGCTCTTCTACACGTCCTTACATTCATGATACTTAGTATCATGAATGTAAGGACGTGTAGAAGAGCAAACTGTGACTCGAACCATTACTTACTCTGCCTACGATATAGATGCCACATCTCAAATCAGGCAAAGAAAAATAATAAAGGTACACCGAAGCTCAACGTAGGGAAACTTATGGAACCTTTAGAAAGAAACAAATACGAGGAAGCTCTAGCACAGAAAATAGAACAAGGAAACAACATAGAAGAAGAGTCAGTAGAAACAGAATGGGAGAGAATTAAAAACATATTTAACAGTGACAGGAGAAACAACAATGGGTCACAAACAGAGAACTAAGAGAAATGGATGGTTTGATGAGGAGTGTCTGCAATTAATTCAGAAAAGAAACTTGGACAGAAATAAGTATCTGGAAAGACCAACATGAATTAAAAAGAACATCTCTGAAGGGTCAAGGAGACAGGCCAACAGTACATTAAAAAAGGAAAAAAAAAGACAGTATACCAACGCAATTATTTTAAAGGCCGAGGAAAATTTTAAAGCAAACGACCCTCGCCAAGCGTATAAAGGGGTGAACTATTTCAAACGGGGATACAAACCGAGGACTACGTTATGCAAGGACAAGACAGACAGATCAAATTATGAAAAGATGGAGATATTACTTCCAAGATCTACTAAATCCCGATAGTAATCAAAATGAAGACATACCCGATTGTGGACTAGATCTGGCAGCGAATGAACCAGTGGTAGAACCACCATCCTTAGAAGACACAAAAAGGGCGATCCAAAAGCTAAAAAATGGCAAAGCACCTCGAATTGACGATATTTCGGCAGAACGTTTTAACTATGGTGGAGAGGAACTAATGGCGCTCATGCATAACTTCATATTAAAAATATGGAACAATGAAGAACTTCCCCAAGAATGGCAAACCAGCATTATTATCCCCATCCATAAAAAGGGAGACAAGCTGGTGTGTGAGAACTACAGAGGCATCGCGCTACTGAGCACAGCCTACAAAATCATCATAACCATCATTAAGAACAAATTGGAGCCTTTAGCCGAAAATATTTTAAACGAATACCAAGCTGGTTTCAGACCAGGTAGATCCACAACAGATCAAATCTTCACCGTGAGGCAAATTAATGAAAAATTCTGGGAATACGATGTCAATCTCTATCAACTCTAGATTGACTTTAAGCAAGCTTATGATAGTATTAAGAGAGAAAAGCTTTATTCACTATTACTAGATTTTAATATACCACCAAAACTAATAAGCCTAATAAGACTGACCATGAGTAACACTCAATGCCAGGTAAAGGTGGACACGGAGAAACCGGCGAATCTCTTAGGGTATCCCAAGGACTGAAGCAGGGAGATGGGCTGGCCCCAACTCTCTTTAATTTTGCATTGGAAAGCGCCATAAGGAACAGGCGTAACCTCAACGATAATAAATAGATCAAAAGACTTTACCTACCTCGGCTCAAACTGATCAGATGACAACGACGAAACCAAAGAAATTAGAAAAAAGAACCAACGCAGCAAATAGAGCATACCACTCAATACTACCAATCTTAAAATCGAGAGTTGTACACAGTAAGACCAAAGAATTTACAAAATAATGACCCGCACAGTTTTGACATACGGAGCTGAAACGTGGACACTCTCAGCTAAAAACGTGGAGCTTTTAGACCGATTCGAACGATAAATCCTAAGAAGGATTCTTGGTCCAGTAAACGAAGGGGATTTCTGGAGGGCACGCATGAATCATGAAATATACCAGTTGTATGAGGAACCCAGAGTTTCAATGCATATAAAACTGATGCGACTGAGATGGTCAGGACATGCCCAAAGAATGCCGAACGATATGGTCCCAAAAAAGGTGCTCACAGGAAAACCTGAAGGAAAGAGGCCGGTAGGAAAGCCGAAGCTGCCCTGGGAAGATGGGGTACGGAAGGATGCTGAAGAAATACTGGGTATAGGAAATTGGAAACGTGCAGCGGTGAATCGGGACGGATGGGGAAGAAAGATTGAGGAGGCCAAGGCTCGATATGGTCTGTAGCTCCATCGTAGTAGTAGTAGTAGTTTGGAAAATTCTGCGCGATTTTCTGTAATGCTCGTATCATAATCAACGGGTCCAATCATTACTTCCCAGAGACTTTCCTTTGCGAGCTAATTTTTGTCATTGTTTTCTGGAGAAAATTGCTCATAATCCCTGGTTTGAGACCATCAAATAATGTTTACAGATGAAGCTAACTTCTCCAGAAACGCTATAAGAATTTTCCACAAAAAACATATTTTTGCCGGCAAAACCCCCATGCATACACGTATCACGTATCTAGGTACAAAAATTTATACACATCAATTAAATAAACAATATACTTAATATTCATATATGCAGGGACTCCAAGTCATTTACTTTACTAAGTTGACTTTAATCCAACTTAAAGTAAAAAATGAGAAATTTTTCAGATTTTTGACGAACTGTAGCTCGCTTAGTCTACTCTATCTACGAAAAAACTTTTCATATGAAAGTTGTTTGGATTTTTATTCCCTTTTAAATTGAATATAGGGTAGTTTTTGCTAGGACATAGAGAAAAGGAGTTATAGCTGAAAAATGCCAATTTTTTGAGGTTTTATGTTTACATTACGCCAAGGGTGCAGGAGGTCGAAAACTTGGTTTCTACATACTTTCGACAATATATACAAGATAAAAAAATAAAATCTTCTACCTGATTTGCTTCGAGGTTTACACCATTTTTTAGACGCCGTTATTGGACTATAGGTAATTTGAGTTTTTTCACTTGAATAAAGATGTTTGAGAAACACAAATAGTTTTTTTCATTCTAAGTTTAAAATTTCTACGATGTCCAGCACAAGTCAGAGAGATCAAAAAATTCTCCTCAGATTAGATTTGTATAACTTCAAATGAGCTAATGAACCTGGAATTGAGTGAAATTGAACATATTATTTATTGTGATTACGAGTGTTTCTATGCAAGTAGTGAAAGGCCGTCATCTCAAGTCAAGTATGGAGTTGATCATGTGGCTTTTTTATTTACCCGAGAGTTGAACTTGAGAGAGGCTCTATAACACCGGCATTCTACTTTTTCCAAGTTACGACAAATTCAAAAATGGAATGATTAACGTGGCCCTATTTCACGGTCCAGGGTCAATGGAATTTCTATGCTATCGTTAGCACGGCATGCATGAAATAAGTTACAACCATTGGATGTCACTTTATATTCAGCAATAAAAGCCGCTTTCCGTACAGAATGTGATTTGCATATGAACTCAAAGGCACTGTTAAAAATAGCTCCTTATGATTTGGCAGAGCTTTTTATTTTTTTTTAATGGAGCCTATTCGAGTGTTGCAACAATAGCTATTGGAACTTCTGGTTTTGAGATCACCGGAATATCAAATTCAAATTCAAATGATTTTTTATTAATCAGTAAGTTATAAAAATAAACCTACAATTCTACATTAATATCAATAATAAGTATTTTTATCCGATCGGACGAAAAACGACACCTTTCCGATGTGTTTTCTCACCGCAAAAGTCATGATTCCAGTATATTGTATTGGTTGCTTGGCAACATGCAATAACTGTACAAGAATAGAAAATAACAGTCCGGGAATATAACATTTCCGTCCTAGGCCAGGAATGTAACATTTCTGTCATATTCAAACGCCTTGTTTGTCAGATCTGACGTCTATCAAAAGTAACATTTAGCTGTAGTTTCCGTAGCTACGTAATAAACTTCAAGCTCGCTCGATTCAAAACTTGATATTATGTTGAGTTTAAATTTAAAACACGTTTTTATTTACAGTAATATTTGGCTCTATTTATATAAGTACGTATTCTAATTAATTTCGATCGGATAAAAAAATGGTATGTGCAACTCGTAGGAAAAGCACATTCCTGGACTCCTGTGTTGCTGGCCTCGGCTGCGCCTCGTCCAGCAACTACCACAGTCGTCCAGGAATGTTTTGCTTTTCCTCCTAGTTACACAATATACTATACTGACAAATAAGTGCAGCACCGCAAATCGCGATTAAAGAACCGATACATAGGTCACATGTTTCCCTGTGATTATGTGATGCAGCCCTAAATAAATAAATAATAATAATAATAATAAACTTAATAAGTACGACCCTAATAATAAAAGTATGTAAGTCAGGAAGATAACCGAATGGACTGGCCGAGCAGAAGCACACGTATACACGCAGGGTAAAAACAATGTATCCATGAGCCAGAAAGAAACATTTTAAAGTTGATTTGATGTTATTAGATCAGAAAGCCCAGGGGGATGCCAGGAAAACAATTCATGATACTTAAGGTATTCAAACCAAACCACTTCAATAATTATAATAATAATAATAAGAAATGGCAATGAACAATAATTCGTTAACACTAGTAGTTTCCTTGACTTTCCAAGAGCTTACCTCTAATAAGCTTTTCAAATGTATATAAGTATAAGAAAAATTATTATTTATGTTGTTCGGCTATTTAATTTACATTTGAATTGCACCAAAGCAAAATGATTTTTGACAATTTGCTGTTTTGTGTTGCGGTAAATAGATCCGAATATATTAGCTAATGGGAACTTTTTGCCAGCAGATACCTTCAACATCGCAGACGCTACTACTGATGATGTCGTCAATACAGGCCACCCACTATCAGTCGTAGACCCAAACAGACATGCAGGTCCGTCAACTTCCAGACAGCTTGTCTAATTTTTCTAAGATAATTCGCCTCGTTCTCCTACCTCTGGGTGAAAATAGGCTACTAACCAACCTGTGGAATCATTTCACAATTTATTACTAGATCCATCTGCTAGCACTACTAATAAAACATCAGCAAGTCGAGATAAATATTATTCACAGAGAGTTCTTTGAAAGAGCAGTTGGAAGAACAGGCAAGAAAAAAGAAGCAAAAACATTTTAGAAAACATACACGTTACAAGTTATATGGCGTGAGATACTTGAAAGGGTAAACATAGTAAGTAAGATTTAACACGACCCAGAAGAAAATTTAACTAAGGCCAAAACATATTGAAATTACCTCCTAGAATTTTTTCGAAGTAAGAGATGCGATGAAATGTTCAACGAATATTTAGTTGAAGCAAAGAAAATTGCCAATAGTACTGAAGGGAAAACGGAATTTCCTATAACCCTAATTAAAAGAAAACGTAAGCAACTTAGGCTATGCAGTTCGCAGTTGAAGATTAAAATGTGGTCGATCTAACAGAAAATTTTAATATTAATTTTAACATTGAAAATGTTTCTGTTTTCCTAGTATAGAGCCTCAAATCGTGAAAAAGTGCATGCTACCTTTGCCACACATGACGTCATACGCGTAAGAGATCGTGTTGGTTTGTTTATTTAAACTTAAATTTGATTTTAACGTATCGGAATCGGTTCAAATGACTAAAATAAGTTAGAACTAACTGAAAATAACCGAAAGTTTATTGAACGACTAACCAAAACTAACGAAAATCACCAGAACGGGCCAAAACGTATCGAAATAGATTAAAAATATTGAAGCAAGTTAAAACTAACCCAAATTAACCGAATTTTGGTGACTAACCTAAAACATTAAAATTGCTTATAGCGTACCGGAACCGGTTCAAATGACTAAAATATATTAAAACGAACTGAATTTAACCGAAAGTTCATGTTCATAGAACGAGTAAGTAACCAAAAGTAACCAAAAGCACCAAAACGAGCTAAAATATATCGAAATAGATTAAAAATATTGAAGTAAGCTAAAACTAACCCAAATTAACCGAATTTTGGTGACTAATCATAACTAACCAAAAGCATTAAAATTGCTTATAACGTATAGGAACCGGTTCAAATGATTAAAATAAGTTGGACTAACTGTAAGTAACCGAAAGATGATTAAATGACTAAGTAACTAAAAGCACCAAAACGGGCAAAAACGTATCGAAATAGAATTAAAATATTGAAGTAAGTTAAAACTAACCCAAATTAACCGAATTTT